>JACEFZ010022635.1:0-77500 GCA_014155875.1 Cepaea nemoralis
ACGTGTGTCGTGTTGTGTATATATAATGTGGATTACGTGTTGTTGCTCGTTGAACGCTCATGGTCAAAAACATAAATGAGCTTCTTGGCGTCGTACTACCCTTGAAACTGTAGCCCTGCAAGTAACAACATAGAGTGACCACGTGTTCATGTCTCGTCACTATTGTACAACATAGAATGACCAAGTGTTCAAGTCTCGTCACTATTGTTCAACATAGAATGGCCAAGTGTTCATGTCTCGTCACTATTGTACAACATAGAATGACCAAGTGTTCATGTCTCGTCACTATTGTACAACATAGAATGACCAAGTGTTCATGTCTCGTCACTATTGTACAACATAGAATGACCAAGTGTTCAAGTCTCGTCACTATTGTACAACATAGAATGACCAAGTGTTCATGTCTCGTCACTATTGTACAACATAGAGTGACCACGTGTTCATGTCTCGTCACTATTGTACAACATAGAATGACCAAGTGTTCAAGTCTCGTCACTATTGTACAACATAGAATGACCAAGTGTTCATGTCTCGTCACTATTGTACAACATAGAATGACCAAGTGTTCATGTCTCGTCACTATTGTACAACATAGAATGACCAAGTGTTCATGTCTCGTCACTATTGTACAACATAGAATGACCAAGTGTTCAAGTCTCGTCACTATTGTACAACATAGAATGACCAAGTGTTCAAGTCTCGTCACTATTGTACAACATAGAATGACCAAGTGTTCATGTCTCGTCACTATTGTACAACATAGAATGACCAAGTGTTCATGTCTCGTCACTATTGTACAACATAGAATGACCAAGTGTTCAAGTCTCGTCACTAATGTACAACATAGAATGACCACGTGTCCATGTCTCGTCACTAATGTACAACATAGAATGACCAAGTGCTCATGTCTCGTCACTATTGTACAACATAGAATGACCAAGTGTTCATGTCTCGTCACTATTGTACAACATAGAATGACCAAGTGACCAAGTGTTCATGTCTCGTCACTATTGTACAACATAGAATGACCAAGTGTTCATGTCTCGTCACTATTGTACAACATAGAATGACCAAGTGTTCATGTCTCGTCACTATTGTACAACATAGAATGACCAAGTGTTCAAGTCTCGTCACTATTGTACAACATAGAATGACCAAGTGTTCATGTCTCGTCACTATTGTACAACATAGAGTGACCACGTGTCCATGTCTCGTCACTATTGTACAACATAGAATGACCAAGTGTTCAAGTCTCGTCACTATTGTACAACATAGAATGACCACGTGTCCATGTCTCGTCACTAATGTACAACATAGAATGACCAAGTGTTCATGTCTCGTCACTATTGTACAACATAGAATGACCAAGTGTCCATGTCTCGTCACTATTGTTCCGTGCAATAAACTCACACAATGAATGAACTGCTGCTGGACGTTACCATCAAGACCTGCATTTATTGGTTATCTGTGACTGACTGGGCAATTGGACGTTTAATAGTTCGCCACACGTTCCTGATGTAGAAGCTGCGAAACGTGATTTTATATAAGAATGAAGAAAACACAGTGGATACATGGGCAGAGCAATGAAGACAATCTTGACAGACGTTAACTAACAAAGATAACTGGTTACTTGAATCAGAAGAGGACAGTCTTCATTATGTGGACATGGCGTGTGAAGGGGACAGCTAGAACCTACAGGGCAACACAAGAGGGTGATCCTGTCATCGAGTACACTCATTCTTTGCGCGACAGTTTTAGTCAGATCATTGGGGCACATTGGAGTCCAGGTATGGTCGCTATAGCGTTCAGTGTTTGAATTGTCTTGTGTGTCCTCTAATATTTACTTCTGCCTGCTACTTCTGTTGCCTGGTGTGTCCTCTATTATCTACTTCTGTCGTCTACTTATATTGCCTCGTGTGTACTCTAATGTCTACTTCTTTTCACTAATTCTATTGTATGGTGTGTCCTATAATATCTACTTCTTTCCTCTACTACTATTGCCTGGTGTATCCTCTAATATCTACTTCTTTCCTCTACTTCTATTGTCTGGTGTGTCCTCTAATATTTAATTCTTTCCTCTATTCTATGAGATTAGATCACCACATGTGAATCTATTTCTGGGGAAGCCGTGGCTGAGAGATTACCGTGTCCACCTTAGCCGCAGAATCCACCGGTTCGATCCTGAATACGAATGGAATATTCCCAAGAACCATTTAATAACATCACACGCCCGTCTGATCTCTTAAGGTAGTGAGACGATCGTATACCTCACCGGGAACGTAAACTATCCTACGATGGTTGGAAATAGCAAAAGCTGGATGTGCAGCGTCTGATCTGGCAATTTTATTTGAAGTATATCCAGATATCTCCAGATCTGTTTACTCTGTACTGTGAAAATATTTTCAAATGTTGACGATATGAAAGGAAATATCATTGGAGGAAGAGACATCATGACATTAGATATGTAGATGATGCAGTATTGTTTGCATACAATGAACAGGATCTGCAACATTTAGTAGATTCGGTTGTTGCACATAGTGAACAGCTAGGGTTAGAATTAAATTGTAAGAAGGCACAGATTATGGTCGTCACTTGGAAACACGAAATACCCCAATGTAATATACAAGTAAATTTAAATATGCCTAAGTATGTGAATCGGTACAATTATCTCGGAACAGTCATAACATCTGACAGGAAATGACTTGAAGAGATTAGAACAAGTATCGCCATGGCTAAGATAGCCTTTTGTAAAATGGAAAACATACTGGCCAATGAAATGTCATTTGCAAAGGAAAAAGAGCATTGGATTGCTACATTGAACCATTACTTGTGTATGGATGCGAAGCGTGGACAATGAGCAAACATGCTGAATACGCCTGAAGGCTGTGTAAATGTGGTTTCTGAGGAAACTGTTCGAGTACCATGGACAGACAGAAAACCAATGACCAAGACTTAAAGAAACACACGAAAATCGTATAATGATGAGATACATTAGACGTAGACATTCAACATGTTTTGGTCACGTAATGAGAAAACAAAATGGATTTGAGAACTTGTAACAACTTGGAAGACTGGGGGAAAAGAACAAGCGGAAGGTAGAGAAGTAAATAGCCGGATGGCTTGACCAGGTGTCATGGTCGAGACAAAAAAACTGAGATGATCTACGACTCTAGTGATCGAGTTAGATGACGAAATATGACCGCCCACGCTTACCGACATGGTACATGATGATACCCATGGGTAGGCAGAGCCCGTTGCCTAGGATACAATATTTCTAGAGGAAGCTCACCTGACTGAAATGTTTGCTGATGTTGGAACGCTGATTTCTGAAGTAGGTAACAGGTTGTGAGGCATTCGCATAGAAATAGCAACCTAGAAGAAGAAGACAAAGAAGAGGTAGAGGAAGACAAAAAAGAAGAAGCATACGAAGAAGAAAACGGAGAAGAAGAAGAAAGTGTATTTCTTTTTTAACACACACTGTTTTGTAACTCTGACAGAATTCGTCAATCAAAACGTAACACTGATGTCATTTTATAACAGTAGTGTGTCTTATATAAATATATATATATATACGATTGTCTGGTGACAGGTTGTCGTATGTTCAAATTCCAACGTACGTGTGTGTGTGTGTGAGTGTGTGTGTGTGTGTGTGTGTGTGTGTGTGTGTGTGTGTGTGTGTGTGTGTGTGTGTGTGTGTGTCCCTCTCCATGATCTGGTCGAAGCCCGTGCTATTGGACACCTGACTGCAATAGACGGTGTCATACATCTACCTTGGTAGCTATGGGAACACAGATGGGGGAACGAAGATAACATTAGAATACATAAGTCTAGAGGAGATTGTACAGATATCCGAGAATTGAATAACTAGGAAGTTCTTTATTTGGAATCCACAGGGCACAAGAAACAGAGGAAGAGCTTAAATACACAGAGAAGAGAAGTTGAAAGTTAAATCAATTACGAGGGGACTTCAGCTAAAAGTGTGGTAGAAATTAAAATAACCACGCCATTGTCTTGTAGCCTGTCAATATTGTTGTGATAGAAATTACAATAACCATACCATTGTCTTGTAGCCTGTCAATATTGTTGTGAAGGATGTCAAGAGTGTTAATCACGTGACATCACCGTACAGACGAACGGGGTGACTTCAGAAGGACAGTTTAAAGATGGCCGTTCCTGTTGTGACATGCACCAAAGAGGAGCAGCGTTCTGTTGTCCGTTTTGTGATCAGTGAAGGAGTTAATCCTATGGAAATTCATCGGCGAATGAAGGTCTAGTATTGTAATGTATGCCTGTCAGTCCAGGATGTGTAAGAGTAGAGATAAATGTTAATTGCATATCCTCTACGGGACGTTGCAGTCAACACCAGCATATTTTGAGGTTGTAATCTCTTGACATGTTTATTAGCTTGCCATTGCTTTCTGAACGACCAGCACACTTACCATTTACTTTAACAAATCGAGCGCAGCTGTGTTTCGATCGCGGGTATGAGGGATAACGAACTGCGTCCGTAACACCTGAGCCACGGATCCGGCATGAGTGGTGTAGGAAATTGCAAAACAGTGTGAACTCTGTGACAGACAGTTCACGGCCGGGTCAGGCACACCGAGTAGTGACACCAGATCAGTTTTTTCTACACGAATCCAAGCACTTAATAGGCACTTTTTTTGTTGCATATCCTTTACAGGACATCGCTCTCACCACCAGCATCTTTCAGCTGATTGTTGATTTCTTGGCAAGGTTACGCTCAGTAGTTTGCCATTGCTTTCTGAGCGGCCGGCTCACATACCCCGTAAGTTACAGATGCGATTCGAACCATTGCTGATTCTCACCGTCATCACGTTACCTACGAGAGTATACGAGATTACGGAGAAAAATCATAACCTCTAAGCCACGAAGCCGGCTAATAGGCACTGGAGGTCTTGAATTGAACGCAGTGGTGACTACATCGAAACATGATGCAATTGTTCTTTACTTTTTCAGAATATATTCACCCCACCAAACAAGCAAACAACAATAACATGCAAGGTTTCCAGTTGACGTCCCCTGGTAGACAGGAAAGTCATGGGCGGAGCAGCATTGGATAGCCAACGATAGCAGGGCTTATTCTGAGTTGTTTCTGGGCCTGTATTCCCATAGGGGACAGAAGACAAGAGAAGATACACTGAACATAAATAACCCGACTTGTATACCTCAGAACTGTGTACATGGGCATTTTATTGTCTTTTAGCAGCACATGCGACTTAAAGCAAGGCTTAATCTGTACCGTTTTATTAATATACAACACATGTCTGCTTCGTGAGCTGATAAGAGATGACACATCGCAATATAATTTGTTGACTTGTTTTGAAAACATTATTTGCAGTTGATTGCATCTACACACTACGACTGGACTACAGCACATATCGGTATCATTATGGATGTTGTGATACCTGGTTTCCGGTTTGTGAAGACTACAAACTCTGGGTTTGAATGCATTACTGTTTTGTGTGTTTGTTAAACTGATAATTTCAGGGTAAGGTTGTATAAAGACTTTACTAGCATGATATAAATATATAAAAGCATTGTAATTACAGCAGTAAAGGTGACTGGGGTATTTAACACGATAAATACAATTTATCATCGACAGATTTGTTGCTGTCTCTAACATGGGTCAAGCAAGCCAACTGACACTGCTCCTGGTCGCTGGATTCTTCTTGTCTTCGCTGGGGGGAGAATGTATTTACCAGGTGCTCACTTCATCTAGTTCTGTGAGATGTGGGGAAATGTTATTGTTTTTAAGATGTTCTCACGTCCATATAGTTCTGTGACAGAGATAAGGGGGAATGCCATTGCATTTAAGAGGCTCTCACGTCCATCTAGTTCTGTGACAGAAATGAGGCGAAATGTCATTCTATTTAGGAGGTTATCACGTCCATCTAGGTCAGTGACAGAGATGAGTAGAAATCGTCATCATCCAGTGCCATGCAGGCTGGCGTGAGAGATCATGTTTCTTCACATATTAGATCGCCTATGCCATGATCGATTTTACTTCGAAGCATGACTATCTTGTGAACATACAGCGATGGTTTCCCTTTGCCTTCTGTCTGTTTGTGTATTGTTGCTTCCACTAGTCTTTGTCTAAAGAAACAGATCCTGCAAGGCAGCAGGGGGGAAGAAGTTATATATGGCAAATGGCGCCTCTTAACCGCCGATGGCCACGTCATAGAGTATTGAGGAGAAATACCATTATCACGATGTTCTTTATGATAAGTGCGTGATATGGTCGTTGTCTAGGTAACGATGTTCCTTGTATGTCATTACAGAGTGTAAGTTGAGCTAGCCTCCTGTCTCTTAATCCAACTCACCCCTGCAGTGCACATTCACCAGTCATGAAACAAGACTGAGTTGGCGCACATAATCTTTTAATCCAGAAAGAACACAGACAACAGATAACATATTGATATATATGCAGAAATCACTGTATACTCCACAGAAGATATATGTATTCTCCTCACACGTTAATCAGCACACATTACTGCCTTCTATAAGCTTCCTGAATCTCACATCCACAAGACATTTCGTCCAGCCACTATCCCCGGCTGGATCTCACACCATACGACCCACACACTGGGTCGGAGCCTCTGCTCACTCACCTCCACTAACTATATCCAACCCACTCTGGGTTTTAGGCCTGCATTCACAACTGGGAGAACAACACCACCCAACGATCTGACCGCAGTCAGTCTAAGCTCCCACGTATTAGCCACCGATCCACTCGGCGCCAAAACATCAACTGTCCCCAAGTCCCATGACTTCACACACCAATACACTATCTCTCGCCCCATCCACCCCAGGGGTCTGGATCCACCCTCACCATTATTTCTCAGGGCTTGCAGCACTTGTCATAGTCCTACCCCAGGTCACTGTCCTTACTGTCAATGACTTTCGTCCATTCTTTCTCACGCCCCGTCCCTTGTTTATGTACTAGCACGGTCATTCTCCTTAATGCCAGTGAACCCAGGCATATGTCAACCATTGTAAGAACTAAGAACTGTTCTGTGACATTTGAACTCACAATCTTAAATTTCCTGTTTTCTATCGATGACTCACATCCACATGTTGCTACAGGACAGATATAAGCCCTCAAATATTTCACTGTACCGTGGTTGCTGATAGTGTTCTGACCACTGATTTATATCGGCAATACTATGGTCAGCCTATGTTTGATGTCATTTTACCAGCTGCCAGTGGTGCTGATTGTCAAGATAAGATATTCACTGTTTGTGACGTTAAAATTGATAAGAGTTAGTTGCATATCCTGCACAAGATATGGCAGTCAACCAAAGCGATGTCTGGCTGTGTGTCATTTCTTGGCAATTTTACGTTCAGTAGTGTTATGGCCACCGACTATTACAGTCCCTGCCCAGAAGGAAAGCAATGGCAAACTACCTTCTGCAAAACTTGCCAAGAAACCATAACAACCATGTAAGAAAACATAATAAGAAAGAGATCTGGTGGCGAGACCCTCAGGCCAGACAGATCAGATAACACTGGGGAAGAGTGTGACACAGGGACCAGTACTAGTAATCGTGATGACGGAGTTAATCCTGATTGTGTTGCCAAGGAAATCCCCTGTGTCAGACTAAGAAACAGAGTGAGATAGGAACGTGGAATGTGAGAAGTCTGTATGAGGGAAAGCTTAAAGTAGAATGTGATGAGATTGAGAGGTTAAACATTCAAATTTTAGGAATTAGTGAACATCGCTGGAGCAGCAAGGGACATTTTACTACTGAAAATGGAAGTCTGTTCATTTATTCTGGTAGAGACGTCGGAGGCCAGAGCGGAGTGGCATTTTGTTTAGATAAAACAACTGCAAACGCTTTAATGGGATATAACCCTGTTAGTGATAGAATCCTCACCATTAGACTTAAAGGCCGTCCTAAAAACACAACTCTCATACATATATATGCACCTACTCCAACAGCAGAGGAGGACGAAATTGAAGAATTTTACAACACACTGCAAGAAACATTAAATAAGATTGGCCATAATGATATAGCAATAATAATGGGGGATTTTAATTCAAACGTAGGTACAGGAAGAGCTGAAAATGAGATACACGTTTTACGACAATTTGGATTAGGAAATAGAAATGATGCAGGTGACAAATTAATTGAATTTTGCACAGAAAATGAGTTAGCGATAGGCAACACACTTTTTAAACAAAACCCAAGAAGTCTCTTCACATGGAAGTCCCAGGACAGTATTACCAAAAATCAAATAGAGTATATTTTAATACAAAGAAGATGGAGATCAAGCACGACATCTGCAAAAACCCCACGAAGTGCAGACTGTGATACAGATCATCAGTTATTATTCCTCCGAAGTCGGAGAGTATCTGCCTGCATGGCGAGGAACCACCAGTCTGCACACCAATAAGCCAGACATGGGACAACGGATGTTCATGCAAACCTCAGGTCCGGGGTGACATTACATTGATGTTGGACAGCAGGGTGTATTAATCCGACATACAGGACTTCACGCTGGAGTTCACAGCCAGCGAACGCAAGCAAGCAAGCAGCAAGCAATCAGTTATTAGAAGCAGATCTGAAATTAAAACTCAAAAAGCTTACCCGAGGACCAAGGCCACTTCATTTTGATCTCACAAAATTACCATATGCATACAACGTAGAGGTTAGGAATCGTTTTGGGGTCTTGATGTCTGTAAAATAGGAAATGACACCTGACGAACTGGCAGTACACGCTAGAGATATCTTGATAAATGCAGCGACAGATTTAATTCCGACCAAGAAAAAGCAACTTAAGCTATGGATTACATCACACACGCTAGAATTAATAAAACAACGAAGGGAACTGAAGCAGAAAGGGTGTGAATCCGATAACAGCAGGATGAAGTATAAATCTTTAACTCGAGAAATAAGAAAGAACACAAGAAAAGACAAACATCAATATATACAAGATTTCTGTACCAGAATAGAGCAATATCATACGACTGGAAGAGATTACGAAATGTTCAAAGAAATGAAGCTATTGACAAGAAATGTTCAACCTCAAATGAATGTTATATGTGAGAAGATGGGAAATACCTTACAGAACCTAAAGAAATTCTAGAAAGATGGCAGAAGTACTGCAGTGGAATGTATGATATGAGTGACAGTAAGGGTATGAATGAGATACATGAGCCAATGACAGCAGAGACAGAATCTGAACCCTCATTAGTTGAAATTGCATGGACAATAAAGAACCTGAAGAATGGTAAATCACCTGGATGTGATGAGACCCCAGCTGAACTAATTAAAGCGGGAGGAGAAGAAAGCATACAAATATATCACGCATTATGTAAAAAGATATGGAAATATGGTATATGGCCAAAAGATTGGAAGATCTTCATTTCTATCCCAAAAAAGGGCTACCTGAAATTATGCACCAACTATAGAACTGTTGCCCTGATCAGTCATGCAAGTAAAATTCTACTAAAAATCATAATGGGAAGACTTCGTAAGAACATGGAAGGAGAAATTAACGTGATTCAAGATGGATTTAGACAAGGAAGAGGAACAAGAGATCACATTCTCAACATGCTTTTAATAATTGAGAAGTTCAGAGAATTTAATGTAAACCTATTCTCATGTTTTGTGGATTATTCAAGGGCATTTGACTGTGTACAACATCAGAAACTTTGGGAAATCACGAGGAATATAGGCTTTCCATCACATGTAATACAACTCATAAGAGTGCTCTATCTAGACCAACAAGCAGCGATTATAATAGATGATGAAACATCAGATTGGTTTGACATCAAGCAAGGAGTCCGTCAGGGTTGTGTGCTGTCCCCATATTCGTTTAATCTGTACGCCGAAAATATAATGAGAAATGTAAGAGATGATATAAACAGGGAGCTATATGATGCCCTAAATATCGGTGGTCATAACATACCAGAGATTCGGTATGCTGATGATACAGTATTGCTATCCACAACACAGAATGGTATAGAAAAACTTAATAGCCTCAACCCAACTGAATAGTAAAAAGCACAACTTATATCTTAATATAGCAAAAACAAAGACTAATGCATACAGATAAAACTACTATGGAGAAAGAAATATGTTAATGAGGAAAAATTGGAGGTAGTGGACAATTTTGAATATCTTGGATCATTGATTACCAACAACGGGGACACAATGAAAGAAATTAAACGACGACTATCAATTGCTCTTCAAAGACTAAAACAACTGAATACATTGTGAAGTGGGACAGACAGAACTACAAAAATTAGATTTTTAAGAGCATGCATTTTTCCCATTGCAACATACGCCTGTGAGACATGGACACTTACTAAACAAGCTGAACAGCGCATAAATGCCTTTGAATATAAATGTTATAGACGAGTTCTAAGAATATCTTGGGTAAAGAAAAGAACAAATACATCCATACTTCAAGAGCTGAATATTTAAGAAGGGTGCCTAATAAAGACGATGAAAGAAAGAAAATTGAAATATTTTGGTCACTTGAAACGTCAAGAAAGTTTGGAGAGAACAATAATGGAAGGGTATATGCCTGGGATGAGAGGAAGAGGAAGGCCAAAGAGAACATGGGTGCAGGATGTGGCGGATGATCTCCAGATGGGTACATAAATGGACACACATAGTATTATTTGGCACTCACAGAAGAAGAAGAAGGAAATAGAGATTAGAAGACGCACTATACAACATAAAATTTGAAAGCTATAATAGTTACCAACCGGGATCGAACCTGTCGCCTCCAAATGACGACGGCGCCTCGCTGCAGGAACAAGTGTACTTCGACGCACGACCAACTAGACACTCCACATCCAGATGGGTGTATCGGACGTGGGATATCGGGCTTATTATCGATAGGTTTTCCGGAAGGTTGTTATGGGAGCCAGGTTCTGAAAAGGACATGCTACTGAATGAATGAATTTACCATTGCTTTCTGAACGACCGGACTCATACTTTTGTATGGGAACTATCGCAAATTGCTTCCCAATCGCCAGCTGCTGTGCTTCGAACGCAGTATGAGGGATTACGAACTGCATTGGTGACACCTTTGTCACAGAGCCGGTTGAATTATTAACAGTTTATTACTAAACGGTGAGCCGCCTCTGTGGCGAAGAAGTAACCATTGCAAACAGTAATCCAGCGTAACGTTTTCGATGCACATCTGTGGGCAATTTGGAAGCAGACTGCCTTGCGTTGATATCGCTACAATGGTATGAGTGCCAGTCGGTCATAAAGCAATGGCTAACAACTAAACGTAAGCTTGCCCAGGAATCACAAAGAGCCAAAAATGTTGGAATTGACTGCTATATCTTGTAAAGTATATGCAGGTAACTAACAGTGAGTCCACTTGGTAGGGCCATGGTGCTATTTAAGATGTGGGATATACACACGTGGGGATCACTATGCCTGGTTCTAGGTGAGATGTGGGATATACACCTGAAAGAGTCACTATGACTGGCATATAGCAGGATGCCCGTAGTTCTAGGTAAGATGTGGGATATACACACGTGGGGGTCACTATGCCTGGTTCTAGGTGAGATGTGGGATATACACCTGAAAGAGTCACTATGACTGGCATATAGCAGGATGCCCGTAGTTCTAGGTAAGATGTGGGATATATACACGTGGGGATCACTATGCCTGGTTCTAGGTGAGATGTGGGATATACACCTGAAAGAGTCACTATGACTGGCATATAGCAGGATGCCCGTAGTTCTAGGTAAGATGTGGGATATACACACGTGGGGATCACTATGCCTGGTTCTAGGTGAGATGTGGGATATACACCTGAAAGAGTCACTATGACTGGCATATAGCAGGATGCCCGTAGTTCTAGGTAAGATGTGGGATATACACACGTGAGGGTCACTATGCCTGGTTCTAGGTGAGATGTGGGATATACACCTGAAAGAGTCACTATGACTGGCATATAGCAGGATGCCCGTAGTTCTAGGTAAGATGTGGGATATACACACGTGGGGATCACTATGCCTGGTTCTAGGTGAGATGTGGGATATACACCTGAAAGAGTCACTATGACTGGCATATAGCAGGATGCCCGTAGTTCTAGGTAAGATGTGGGATATACACACGTGGGGATCACTATGCCTGGTTCTAGGTGAGATGTGGGATATACACCTGAAAGAGTCACTATGACTGGCATATAGCAGGATGCCCGTAGTTCTAGGTAAGATGTGGGATATACAACTGAGGGAGACATTATATATGGCCTCTAATTATGGGAGTAATTATGCCTGGCATATACCAGGGTGCTCGTAGTGCTTTTTTGTCAGTTCTTGGAACCAGGATCTTAATTGGTTCAGTGCCGAAGTATCGCTAAATGTGACCTCCAATTTGGATAGAAGGACGATATATTGTCATACTAGTGTTATCGTTTTATTTGTTTTGTTTCGTGGCAACTTCCGCAATGCCAATGCCGAGTGAATGGAACTGAACATTATAAAACTTGTTCTTTGGTTGTGTACCATGCTTGGTCCCAACCCACATTTTGTTTGGCACAGAATCGGTTGAGAAGAATATATTAATGTGTATGTGTTTACACGATTGCGTCCTCCATATGTGTATGTGCAGGATTGCAACTGTTCTATATGTGTATTTGCAGGATTGCTACTGTTCTATATGTGTATATGCAGGATTGCTACTGTTCTATATGTGTATATGCAGGATTGCTACTGTTATATATGTGTATATGCAGGATTGCTACTGTTCTATATGTTTTTACAACAGTGTGATTGTTGAATTCGTGTTTGCAGGAATGTGACTGCTCCGGTGTCGATATTGAATGTGGTTATAAACAGCTCACTTCTCTTCCACCCTTAATTGGGACACAACAATCAAATTTCACATATCTCGGTTTGGATGTAAGTACTAAATTTCACATCTCACAAGTTAGATGTGATTATCACAAGCCATATCTCTGAATTTGGATGTAAGTATCACATACCACATATTACATTTTGGTGTAAGTATTACATGTCACATCTCTTAATTTGGATGTGAGTATCATATTTAACATCTTTCAATTTGGATGTAAGTATCAATCTTCACATTTCACAGTCTCAGTGTAAGTATTACAGCTTCCTGTGGGCAAGATTGTCACCACTCCCTTAGCATGTTTATAATAGTAACTCGACATTGATATCTTACAGCATGTGTTACAACCATCATTATATTTGCGTAGCTGTATCTTTGTCCAGCTGTCAGTGTTTTGTCTTCCCGTCTTTCTATCTGCTGGCTCTTTTGTCAGCCTTGCAATATATCTATCTTGAGAGCTGTGACATAAGGAGGATTGTATGTCAATCTGTGCATGAATAGTGCTGTCCGTTTGTCTGTCTGTTGTCTGTATATTTATATGTCAATATGTATGTATCAGTATGTCTACCTACCTACATGGACCTCCGCTAGTATATCCACTTACCTGAATGTGTATATGTTTATCTACTCATGTATCCCTCCCAACCCCCTCATTCATGGTCAATCTGTGTGTATCAGTATGCCTACCTACCTACATGGACCTCCGCTAGTATATCCACTTACCTGAATGTGTATATGTTTATCTACTCGTGTATCCCTCCCAATCACCTCATTCATGGCCAGTCTGTATGTATCAGTATGCCTACCTACCTACATGGTTCTCCGTTAGTATCCCCACTTACCTGAATGTGTATATGTTTATCTACTCATGTATCCCTCCCAATCCCCTCATTCATGGCCAGTCTGTATGTATCAGTATGTCTACCTACCTACATGGTTCTCCGTTAGTATCCCCACTTACCTGAATGTGTATATGTTTATCTACTCATGTATCCCTCACAATCCCCTCATTCATGGTAAGTCTGTCCCTCGGGCAGCATTCGTTTCATATACACATTATTAGTTCACCGATGTGTGTGTGTGTGTGTGTGTTAAGTTGTGTATATGTGTTTGTGTGTATGCGTGTATATATGTGCTTACTGGGTGGTTAACTGTATTAACATATCGCGAACACACTGATTCTAACTCCCATGGTTTGATGCTGGAGCGGGTGCTTCCGTTTCTTTTGTAGCAAGATAATCAAGCGGGAACAGATGTATCATGTAGTAATTGTTGTCCCTTCCCCTCCTCCACGCAGTAAATATATTCGCAAGCTGCTGTAATAATTACAGAATCACATAAAAATTAATCGCAAATTGACTGTGTAGAACATGCAATCTTTGCTTGTCCCCAGATGAACCAAATTACCACAATACCAGCTCGAAGTTTACCAGCCAACCTGACAGAAATCTCCTTGGAAGAAAATCCTATTACCACCATAGATGAAACTGCATTCGACGCTTCAGCCTTGACTTTAACCATACTATGGTTCTCAGGCGCTCTATTTACCAGAATACCAGATGCCTTTCTCCATTTGCACGCCTTGATAGAACTTAACTTTGGCACATCAAACATCACAGACTGGAACATTAACGCAATGAAGAACATTGGTCAAACACTGACAATATTTTATTTGACCCAGAACGGTCTCCAAATATGGCCAGACTGTATTCAGTATTTCTCTCATTTAACTCTGTTGAGTATCACAGGTACATCCATTGAAAGAATCCCAGATGATACATTCGACAGCATGGCAGACAGTTTAACGTATTTAACATTAAATGATAACAGTCTTACTGCCGTTCCAAAGGCTCTTTCCAAGCTGATCTATTTGCAGTCGTTATATTTAAGTCAGAATAAAATAGTAGACATCACGTGGCTTCCTTTAACGGCAACGCTGATTTCGTTAGCCCTTGATAACAACAGAATTTCCGACGCAAATTTACTCAGTAAAATAGTCAGTACATACGCCGATAGTTTGAATGAATTTGGTATAACTAGCAATCTACTAACTGTTATCCCAGATTTTTCATCTCTGCAGAAAATTGAAACAATTTTATTTCAATGATAATCGAATAAACGATCCCTATTCTGGTTCACTGCCTTTGAATATTTTCGCGTTAAGTTTTGTCAACAACTCACTTCCCTCAATTCCCAGTGTTATTTTAAAGTTGAAATATGTCACAGATCTACTTGTGAGCTCCAACATTATACATGGTATGAGAGGGGATGAAATACCGCAGTGGATCAGCTCTATTGAAATTGATTATAATTTTATCACAGAAATAACGGACACTAGTTTCCCAGAGAATTCCAGTTTAACATATTTGGATATGAACTACAACCCGGTGTCAAAGATATCGCTTTCTGCCTTTAAAAATGTTCCGCTTTTAACAAAATTAACCATTGAGGGTTCGAAGCTGACCCGTGTACCGCTGGCCTTTGCATCTCTGGTAAATGTTAACTACCTTGACATCAGCGACAGCAGGAGCCTAATTTGTACGTGCCTGGAGAAAGATTTGGGGCCCTGGTTTAAGAGATTAAATGAAGACAGTCTTTCTGGAAATTGTGGGGACACTTCTGTTTATTTTTTCTTTGTCAGTCTAAGCCCATCTTGTCCCACCGGTGAGTTATCTTACTTATATAACAAATAACAACAAGCAGATAGCCGCTATGGGTCAGTGAGATGCTAGGAACAACACATGTTGTAGGCTGAATGCATGCAGGGATATGACGTCATTCTTTCCACCTCTTAGCCTTCGAGAGTCGCAGACGGAATCAAACCTTAGCCAGACCTCTATGATAAATTATTAGCCCATTATCCAATAAATGGGTTATTTTTAGATATAAAAACACTTTGAGATTGTCCCCACATGAGTTATTTTATATATATAAATACGCATTGTGATTGTCCCCCACATGAGTTATTTTATATATAAATAGACATTGTTATTGTCTCCCACGTGAGTTTTTTTTAGATATGCATACACATTGTGATTATACCCCACGTTAGGTATTTTAGATATAAATGCACATTGTGATTTCCCCCACTTGAGTTATTTTAGATATGAATACACATTGTGATTGTCCCCCACTTTAGTTATTTTAGATATGAATACACATAGTGATTGTCCCCCACTTGAGTTATTTTAGATATAAATGCACATTGTGATTTCCCCCATTTGAGTTATTTTAGATATGAATACACATTGTGATTTCCCCCACTTTAGTTATTTTAGATATGAATACACATAGTGATTGTCCCCCACGTGAGTTATTTTAGATATAAATACACATAGTGATTGTCCCCCACGTGAGTTATTTTAGATATAAATGCACATTGTGATTTCCCCCACTTGAGTTATTTTAGATATGAATACACATAGTGATTGTCCCCACTTGAGTTATTTTAGCTATAAATACACATTGTGTTATGCCCCACGTGAGGTATTTTAGATATAAATACACATAGTGATTGTCCCCCACGTGAGTTATTTTAAATATAAATAAACACAGTGATTGTCCCCACGTGAGGTATCTATCATGTACACTGTTATAGTGTGCCAGCAGACTTCAGTTATCTCTAAAAACATATTATTTAACTCTGTAATCATACTGATGAAAATATGCCATATATTGTACTACGTGTGAATGTTCCCAGAACATTTCGTATGAAGACACAGTGACAGTGAAAGAAATCATGGCTGTGCTTCGACGATTAAAACAAACAGCGCTCCAGGGCCAGATGGTATAAGATATGACGACATCAATAGGTGTACCGACAGGAGCTAGAGAAACTAGCAGACATGTACAACAACAGTATAGGGAGTGCTAGCATCAAGGAGGAGTGGTTACACAGCTATCTAATTCCCTTGCTACTATTGTACTACGTGTGAATGGGCCCAGAACATTTCGTATGAAGACACAGTGACAGTGAAAGAAATCATGGCTGTGCTTCGACGATTAAAAAAAACAGCGCTCCAGGGCCAGATGGTATAAGATATGACGACATCAATAGGTGTACCGACAAGGAGCTAGAGAAACTAGCAGACATGTACAACAACAGTATAGTGAGTGCTAGCATCAAGGAAGAGTGGTTACACAGCTATCTAATTCCCTTGCCGAAACCTGGCAAAGACCACACAAAAATTCAGGGATATTGAGTAATAACCATGCAGAATACAATAGGCAAGCTGCCGGAGAAGTTAATTGCCAGATAAATATCAAGCCAGCTAGAGAGGCAAGGTGTTTTCCCACCTACCATGGGTGGGTACCGTCCAAAAAGAGAAACCTGGACCAATGCAGCAGTTTTTCCCCATGATGTCTATGAAGATTTCCACTCAGGCATTGAAACCTTTGCTGCAGCGATTGATCTTGAGGACGCGTACACCATTAGATTTTTTAATGCTTCAGCTTCTTGAACTAAAGTTAAGTCCTTTCCTCATTAGTTGGATCGATGCCGCCCTCTTCAAAAGGAAAGTAGTTATTAGATGTGGCAGTTGGACTTCGGAAACATTGACAATATATCCTGGCCTACCACAGGGATCACCATTATCTCCGGTGCTGTTCAACGCCTACACTGTGAGAATCACCAGCGAAGCAGATCACTGGCCAGGGGAGAACATTATCATATGCCAACGAGTTTTAGTGTATCGTCAGGGTAAGGGCAGAGATCATGTTGCTGTGGAACTACAAACCGAACTCAATCGTATAAGTACTTGGTGTGTTGAAGCTGGGACAATGGTCAACCCAACAAAGGCAACAGTGACATGGTTCTCTTTGAATAATCATATTGTCAACACTCCAAACCAACTGTAAATCTGTGTTCAGAGACGGTGGAAAGAACGCAGGCAATGAATTACCAGAGAATACGTTTTGATCGAAGCCTTGCTGATAATGAGCACATAAACCAGGTGATAACAAAGGCCAAGCGGTGTTTGGCTGCGATGCGGGTGATTTCGGCAGCAAACTGTGCGCAGCGCCACCTATGTCTTATATACGAAGGGCTGGTCATGTCTGTTTTTGAGTATGCGATGGCGATTCTGACTCTCAGCCGTAAGCAGATAGAAAGTATGGGAAGGATACAGAACGAAGCTGCGGGCATTATTCTTGGATGTACAAGAGATACAGCATGCAGGGCGATGCGCTACCTTCTTAACTTTCCAACCATTGAAGAAAGAATACACATTTGCAGATCATGCACAATATATCCTTATGGACTACAAAGGGATACAATAATAATAACTATTTGTTTGCCAAATTCCGAAACTTATTTTGTTCAACGTACATACGCATGAAATCAGCTGGGGATCTATTGGGAACAGTTATATAATCGCTATCAGAATACATAAAAAAATCCAAAATATATTAAATTGTGAAGTAAACGACATGTGATTCTCTTTGATACATAATATTCTACTTCAACATCTGTGTACAAAGGCAAATCTTATATATAAAAGGCATTCTCCGTTTGTATGTATGTCTGTCTGTATGTATGCATGTCCTTTATGCGTTCGCGAACGGTCCATCCGATTGAGATGAAATTTTCTACACGTCTTCCTCTCATTCCTGCGCTGCCAACTGTCATAGTTTATTTTTTCTTCTTCCTCCTCCTCCCTCCTCCCTCTCCCTAAATACGTACGTAAATAGAAGAGATCAAAGAATCCCTGAACCACAGGGAAAAGGAAAAGCGAAGAAAATGACGTGACTACACAGAATCGTCACACGGCAATGTCAATAACAATTCATCTTTTTATGTGTAAAGAAGTTAACTAAAGTCATGTAGAAGGGAAGAACAATCAATGGAAGGACCGAAATCACAGAACCTAGACGAGTATGAATTCGGAATGGCGAACTCCCTCCTCCTCCCTCCTCCTCTCTCCTCCTCCTCCCTCTACCTCCTCCCTCTACCTCCTCCCTCTACCTCCTCCTCCTCTCTCCTGCTCCTCCCTCCTCCGCCTCCCTCCTCCTCCTCTTCCTCCTCCCTCTACCTCCTCCCACTCCTCATCCTCCCTCCTCCTCCTCCTCCCTTCTCACTCCTCCTTCTCCCACCTCCTCCCTCCTCCTCCTTCCTTCTTCTCCCTCCGCCTCCTCCCTCCTCCTCCTCCTCTCTCCTCCGCCCTCCTCTTCCCTCCTCCTCCCTCTCCCTCCTCATCCCCCTCCTCCTCCCTCCTCCGTCCTCCTCCGTCCTCCTCCCTCCTTCTCCTCCCTCATCCCTCTTCCTCCAACTCCTTCTCCCTCCTTCTCTCTCTTCCTCCTCCATCCTCCTCCCTCCTCCTCCCTTCTCCTCCTCCCTCCTCCTCCTCCCTACTCCTCCTCCCTCTACCTCCTCCCTCCTCCTCCCTCTACCTCCTCCCTCCACCTCCTCCTCCTCCCTCCTCCTCCTCCCTCCTCCTCCTATTCCTCTTCCCTTTCCCTCCTCCCACTCTCATTCTCCCTCCTCCTCCTCCCTTTCCCTCCTCCCACTCTCATTCTCCCTCCTCCTCCTCCCTCCTCCCTCCCCCTCCTCCTTCTCCCTGCTCCTCCCTCCTCCTCCTTCATCCTTCTCCCTCCGCCTCCTCTCTCCTCCTCCCCCTCCTCCTCCCTCCTCCTCCTCCCTCCTCCTCCCTCTTCCTCCTCCTTCTCCCTCCTCCTCCCTCTTCCTCCTCCTCTCCCCTCCTCCTCCCTCCTCCTCGCTCTTCCTCCTCCTCCCTCCTCCTCCTCCTCCTTCCTCCTTCTCCCTCCTCCTCCAAGAGGATAAACAAGACAACAGTCATGTGACCTGGTGTAAATTTCTATAAGAAAACCGTCTTGATGCCATTGCAACTTATTTTGTCTGTTATTCTGTCTGTCTGTCTGTCTGTCTGTCTGTCTGTCTGTCGGTCGGTCGGTCTGTCTGTCTGTCTGTCTGTCTGTTTGTCTGTCTGTCTGTCTGTCTGTCTGTCTGTCTGTCTGTCTGTCTGTCTGTCTGTCTGTCTGTCTGTCTGTCTGTCTGTCTGTCTGTCTGTCTGTCTGTCTGTCTGTCTTTTGTTATTTTCTGTATCTGTCATTACTCTGTATCTGTCATTACTCTGTATCTGTCATTACTCTGTATCTGTCATTACACTGTTCTCCAATAGTTGTAAGAGAATAAACTCACTCACACAAAAGTAGACATACACTTTACTGTTGTTTTGTACCTAACGATCACAATACAATGTCCTCACATTACATCATATTGCATTCATAATTACTGATCATTTGAATTGATAAACCCCACGTGAAAAATAATGAGTTTTGGTGCGGGAATGCATCAGTTTAGGGGTCATAATATTCGTGTCAAGGACCCTGCTCTCTCTCTCTCTCTCTCTCTCTCTCTCTCTCTCTCTCTCTCTCTCTCTCTCTCTCTCTCTCTCTCTCTCTCTCTCTCTCTCTCTCTCTCTCTCTCTCTCTCTGTCCTCGTCTAGTGATGTATGCTCCTTGGTGGTGCGGGGATTTAACAGTTTGTAGTCGTCATCATAAACGTGACAAGAACACTGTTGTCTCTGTCCTACTGTGGCTGGGTCCACGGTGGTGCGGGAATACGCCAGCATATAGTCGTCATCATGTAACGTGGCTAGAACACTGAAGTCCTTGTCCTAGTGTGGTTCGGATCCTTGGTGGTGCAGGCGTGTCTGCCCCACATGTGGTCATGTGTTCAAATGCCCAGATGGAAACATATTTTGCTTTACATTAAACCAGAGTTCTAAGTCCAGCCAACCGATACCGGAAATAATCTGAGTAGTAAAGCCAGGTCTCAGTCATGATATGCACTGAGCTACCGTATGACAAGTAGACTGTACTACCTGCTTTCTGTTAGCGCCGAATGTTGGGCGGTGCTCACCAAACCCGACACCCCGCATTGTGAAAACAGCTTCGGGTGGAGGAGCGCACTTGGGAGGATACAAGCTTTACCCTAGTGCGAGGAAATGTCACAGCAGGGCAGACCAGGCTCTAGGCCTTGGTCGGCAACTGCTTAAGGGTCGAAGCTCCGACAGGCGGACAGTTCGAGCATTGCTTTACTGCTCCGTCAGATTCTGCAGCTTGTCTTGTTCCAGATGTATTAGTGTTACTTTTCCTCTGATGTGAAATAGGCAGGCCAAGAGAGGGATCGTGCTGCATGGGCAACACATGGTCTCTAGCTTCAGCCCAGACATTGTGTTATGGAGAGACTCCATTTTACAAACTATCGTCTGCTAAAACAGCAAGGCTCCTGTCAGTCAGTAAAGTCGGTCGGCGTGATAATTAACAGACTGTCCATTGAGTGTCGACTGTTCTACACAAATATGTGACTAGCAGACTAAATAGCTAACTCCCCATGCATAAATGTGGATATAAGAGTTATTTTATATTAATTAACATTGAGTGTTTGACATCTGTCTCCAGCTGTAATATTGTTATTGTGGTGTGTGACATCTGTCTCCAGCTGTAATATTGTTATTGTGGTGTGTGACATCTGTCTCTAGCTGTAATATTGTTATTGTGGTGTGTGACATCTGTCTCCAGCTGTAATATTGTTATTGTGGTGTGTGACATCTGTCTCCAGCTGTAATATTGTTATTGTGGTGTGTGACATCTGTCTCCAGCTGTAATATTGTTATTGTGGTGTGTGACATCTGTCTCCAGCTGTAATATTGTTATTGTGGTGTTTGCCATCTGTCTCCAGCTGTAATATTGTTATTGTGGTGTGTGACATCTGTCTCCAGCTGTAATATTGTTATTGTGGTGTGTGACATCTGTCTCTAGCTGTAATATTGTTATTGTGGTGTGTGACATCTGTCTCTGGCTGTAATATTGTTATTGTGGTGTTTGCCATCTGTCTCCAGCTGTAATATTGTTATTGTGGTGTTTGCCATCTGTCTCTAGCTGTAATATTGTTATTGTGGTGTGTGACATCTGTCTCTGGCTGTAATATTGTTATTGTGGTGTGTGACATCTGTCTCCAGCTGTAATATTGTTATTGTGGTGTGTGACATCTGTCTCCAGCTGTAATATTGTTATTGTGGTGTGTGACATCTGTCTCCAGCTGTAATATTGTTATTGTGGTGTGTGACATCTGTCTCTAGCTGTAATATTGTTATTGTGGTGTGTGACATCTGTCTCTAGCTGTAATATTGTTATTGTGGTGTGTGACATCTGTCTCTAGCTGTAATATTGTTATTGTGGTGTGTGACATCTGTCTCTAGCTGTAATATTGTTATTGTGGTGTGTGACATCTGTCTCCAGCTGTAATATTGTTATTGTGGTGTGTGACATCTGTCTCTAGCTGTAATATTGTTATTGTGGTGTGTGACATCTGTCTCTAGCTGTAATATTGTTATTGTGGTGTGTGACATCTGTCTCTGGCTGTAATATTGTTATTGTGGTGTGTGACATCTGTCTCTAGCTGTAATATTGTTATTGTGGTGTGTGACATCTGTCTCCAGCTGTAATATTGTTATTGTGGTGTGTGACATCTGTCTCTAGCTGTAATATTGTTATTGTGGTGTGTGACATCTGTCTCTAGCTGTAATATTGTTATTGTGGTGTGTGACATCTGTCTCTGGCTGTAATATTGTTATTGTGGTGTGTGACATCTGTCTCTAGCTGTAATATTGTTATTGTGGTGTGTGACATCTGTCTCCAGCTGTAATATTGTTATTGTGGTGTGTGACATCTGTCTCTAGCTGTAATATTGTTATTGTGGTGTGTGACATCTGTCTCCAGCTGTAATATTGTTATTGTGGTGTGTGACATCTGTCTCCAGCTGTAATATTGTTATTGTGGTGTGTGACATCTGTCTCTGGCTGTAATATTGTTATTGTGGTGTGTGACATCTGTCTCTAGCTGTAATATTGTTATTGTGGTGTGTGACATCTGTCTCCAGCTGTAATATTGTTATTGTGGTGTGTGACATCTGTCTCTAGCTGTAATATTGTTATTGTGGTGTGTGACATCTGTCTCCAGCTGTAATATTGTTATTGTGGTGTGTGACATCTGTCTCTGGCTGTAATATTGTTATTGTGGTGTGTGACATCTGTCTCCAGCTGTAATATTGTTATTGTGGTGTGTGACATCTGTCTCTGGCTGTAATATTGTTATTGTGGTGTGTGACATCTGTCTCTAGCTGTAATATTGTTATTGTGGTGTGTGACATCTGTCTCTAGCTGTAATATTGTTATTGTGGTGTGTGACATCTGTCTCCAGCTGTAATATTGTTATTGTGGTGTGTGACATCTGTCTCCAGCTGTAATATTGTTATTGTGGTGTGTGACATCTGTCTCCAGCTGTAATATTGTTATTGTGGTGTGTGACATCTGTCTCCAGCTGTAATATTGTTATTGTGGTGTGTGACATCTGTCTCCAGCTGTAATATTGTTATTGTGGTGTTTGACATCTGTCTCTAGCTGTAATATTGTTATTGTGGTGTGTGACATCTGTCTCCAGCTGTAATATTGATATTGTGGTGTGTGACATCTGTCTCTAGCTGTAATATTGTTATTGTGGTGTGTGACATCTGTCTCCAGCTGTAATATTGTTATTGTGGTGTGTGACATCTGTCTCCAGCTGTAATATTGTTATTGTGGTGTGTGACATCTGTCTCCAGCTGTAATATTGTTATTGTGGTGTGTGACATCTGTCTCCAGCTGTAATATTGTTATTGTGGTGTGTGACATCTGTCTCTAGCTGTAATATTGTTATTGTGGTGTGTGACATCTGTCTCCAGCTGTAATATTGTTATTGTGGTGTGTGACATCTGTCTCTAGCTGTAATATTGTTATTGTGGTGTGTGACATCTGTCTCCAGCTGTAATATTGTTATTGTGGTGTGTGACATCTGTCTCTGGCTGTAATATTGTTATTGTGGTGTGTGACATCTGTCTCTAGCTGTAATATTGTTATTGTGGTGTGTGACATCTGTCTCCAGCTGTAATATTGTTATTGTGGTGTGTGACATCTGTCTCCAGCTGTAATATTGTTATTGTGGTGTGTGACATCTGTCTCCAGCTGTAATATTGTTATTGTGGTGTGTGACATCTGTCTCCAGCTGTAATATTGTTATTGTGGTGTGTGACATCTGTCTCCAGCTGTAATATTGTTATTGTGGTGTGTGACATCTGTCTCCAGCTGTAATATTGTTATTGTGGTGTGTGACATCTGTCTACAGCTGTAATATTGTTAATGTGGTGTGTGACATCTGTCTCTGGCTGTAATATTGTTATTGTAGTATTTTACATCTGTATACAACAGTAATATTGTCTTGTAGTGTTTGACATCTGTCATTAGATGTTATATTTTTATTGTAATGTGTGACGTCTGTCGCTAGCTGTAATATTCTTATTGTAGTGTTTGAAATCTGCCTCTAGCTGTTATATTGATTTTGTAGTATATGGCATCTGTCTGTAGCTGTAATATTGTTATTGTGGCATATGGCATCTGTCTGTAGCTGTAATATTGTTATTGTGGCATATGTCAACTGTCTGTAGCTGTAATATTGTTATTGTGGCATATGTCATCTGTCTGTAGCTGTAATATTGTTATTGTGGCGTATGTCATCTGTCAGTAGCTGTAATATTGTTATTGTGGCATATGTCATCTGTCTGTAGCTGTAATATTGTTATTGTGGCATATGGCATCTGTCTGTAGCTGTAATATTGTTATTGTGGCATATGGCATCTGTCTGTAGCTGTAATATTGTTATTGTGGCATATGGCATCTGTCTGTAGCTGTAATATTGTTATTGTGGCATATGTCATCTGTCTGTAGCTGTAATATTGTTATTGTGGCATATGTCATCTGTCTGTAGCTGTAATATTGTTATTGTGGCATATGTCATCTGTCTGTAGCTGTACGATTACGGCCGTTGTAATGTTGTTAATGAAACGTGAGATACTTAAATGATTATTTATCAATGTAGTAACACTGTTAGGGGAGACGACAATAGTGTTATAGTTTGAATCAAAACTGTGAACGGTTGTCTGGTTGGGTGGCTCTAGAACACGTTCTTCTTAATGTACAATCAAGAGAGCGAGAGAGAGAGAGAGAGAGAGAGAGAGAGAGAGAGAGAGAGAGAGAGAGAGAGAGAGAGAGAGAGAGAGAGAGAGAGAGAGAGGATATCGCCAGTGGAGAGAGATAAAGATACAGAGAGGAAGAGAACATGTAAAAGAGAGTGAGATATAGACAAAGATGCAGAGAGAGAAACGGAGAGAGAGAGAAGGAGATCGGGAGAGAGGCAGGGAGATGGAAAGAGAGTGGGAAATGTGGAGATAATATGAAAGAGAGTGAGAGAGATGGAGGAGCGATACAGAAAGAGAGCTAGAGAGAGAAAGGGACGGCAAGTGAGAGGGTAAGATAAAGAGAGAGAGAGAGAGAGAGTGAGAGAGAGAGAGAGAGAGTGTGAGAGAGTGAAAGAGAGAAAAAGGAAGCAAGTGGTAGAGGCGCAGAGAGAGAAGAAAGCAAAAAGAGAGATAGAGGACGAGAGAGAGAGAGAGAAGAGAGAGAGAGAGAGAGAGAGAGAGAGAGAGAGAGAGAGAGAGAGACAGAGAGAGAGAGAGATGAGGAAGGAGGGGAATTGCCAAGTAGCGAGTCAGAATAAATGACGTCATAAAGAATCGGAGATAGAATCTCGAACCAATAGATAGGAAAAATATCCACGTGACGTGAGAAGGAAGAAAACGTCACAGGGCTTAGTTAGTATTGATACTGATGTAGGTCAATATCGACCTATTAAAAGAGGTGTCAGGCAGGGATGTGCAATGTCTCCGGATCTTTTTGCCTTGTAAGATATGGAAGGAATCAACATTGGGGGACGATACATCATTAACATTAGATACGCAGATGATACAGTCTTGATTACAGACAATGAACAGGACCTGCAACATAATGTAGATGCGGTTGTTGCATACAGTGAACAAATAGGGTTAGAACTGAATATTAAGAAGACACAGATTGTGGTCGTAAGTGGGATGAAGGAAATACCCCAATGTGATATATGAGTGAAAGGGCATATTCTCAAGCAAGTTAATCGGTACAGTTATCTCGAAACAGTGAATGGGCGATCTCTGATGGGCGATGAACTGAATAAATTAGAACAAGAATTGTCGTTGCGAAGGTAGCCTTTTGCCAGATGAAAATCATACTCACCAATAAAAAGATATCAATTTAAACGAGAAAAACAGCGTTGAAGTGCTACATAGAACCTATACGTTTGTATGGATGTGAAGCGTGGACAATGAGCAGACAAGCTGAAAAACATCTGATGGTTGTGGAAATGTGGTTTCTGAGGAAATTGCAAAGAATATTATGGACAGACCTGAGAAAATCAAATGAACAAGTCTTTCAAGAAACAAATGATGATCATAAACTGATTAGAGTCATTAGACGTAGACAGTCAATAATGTGTGGGCATGTTATGAGAAGAAATGGCGTGGAGAACTTGGTGACAACTGGCAAGATCGAAAGGAAGAGACCAAGGGGAAGACCAAAAAATAAATACATGGATGGCTTGGTCACGTGGCATGGTCGAGACAGGAACACGGAGCTGATCCACGACTCTGGTGATCGAGTGCGGTGGCAAAACATGACCGCCCACGCTTATCGGCATGGCACATGATGGATGGATGGATGGATGGATGGATGGATGGATGGATGGATGATTGGATGGATGGATGGATGGATACTTCGCCGCGTCTCATCAGATCCATACTGCAGTAACTGTGTGTCTTCTTTTTGATAATTGTTAAACCACATTCAGAACAAGCATTGGAGAATGCAGTTAGTAGACATTGCAATTCTTCCTCAGAGTGGGTCGTAACTGCAGAATCATCTGCAAAAAGCAACTCTCTGATCAGTACCCTCCTAATGTTGGTCTTACCCTTCAATCTCTGAGCATTGTAGAGGCCGCAATCTGAGCGTGAGTGAATGTATATACCACCATCCTGATCACGAAAGGCATATTTCAGTAGAAGTGAAAAGTATATTCCAAAGAGGGTGGGAGCTAGTACACAACCTTGCTTAACTCCACTCTTGATTTCAAACTCTTCAGAAGTTGCACCATCAAACTTGTTTATACCCTTCATGCCCGTGTGGAACAATTCCACAATGGACAGAAGAGTTGATGGGCAGCCAATCTTCTTTAGTGCCTTGAACAGACCCTCACGACTGACCAAATCAAATGCGTTTGTGAGGTAGATGAAGACAATAAACAGTGGTTGATTCTTTTCACGTCATTTTTCTTGCATTTGTCGCAATGAGAATGTCATATGCAATGGTAGACCGATTTTGTCGACGAAAGCCACACTGTGATTCGGGGTAGACTTGATCTCCTAGGAATTGAAGTCTTCGTAGAACAATTCTGGCAAATACTTTTCCAACAATACACAAAAGTGAGATACTAATGTTGTTGCAGTCGCTCCGATCTCCCCTGTTCTTGTACAGTGTTATGATGATTGAATTTTTGAAATCCTGCGGGACTTGTCCTTCTCGCCAGCATAGCTCTATTAGCTGGTGGATCTGTAGAGTGAGTGTGTCTTGCCCACTCCTGATAATCTCTATTGGAATCCCATCCTTACCTGGAGCCTTGCCAGATGTAAGTTCATTTATAGTACACTTAACCTCTTTTATGGTGGGAAGTGTGTCCAGGTGGTCAAGAGTTGGTAGAGCCTCTATGGCGCTGAGGGCATCATCCGCTAGTTTGGTCTCACTTGAGTAAAGCTCCAAATAGTGCTCTACTCATCTGTCCATCTGCTGTTTCTTATCAGTTATGATTTCTCCAGTCAAGGTTTTCAATGGTGCAATTCTTTTGATAATTGGACCACAGGCTTTCTTTATTCCTTCATGCATGCTTTTTATGTTTCCCTTATCACTTGCGATGTGAATAACGTGATTCAGTAATCATGTGCACACTGTCTGGCAGCCTTTTGCACATCCTTCCTAGCTTGCCTTAGCTCACTTAGAGTGTTACGCGTTGGTCTTTCCTTGTTTCTTAAGAGAGTATCTTCTTCTTATCAATCAATGGCTGCAGAGTCTCGCTGTTTGTGGCAAACCAGTCCTGCCTCTTATAATCCACAGTGCCGTAAACCCCTACGGCAGTTTTATAAAGACTTTCCTTTAGTTGACCCCACTTTTCATTTACTGTACAATTTTCTGGTGTATCAGTGAAAGCGTCTTCAAGTTGCTGTTGAAACTGAAAGCACTTTTCAGGATCATGAGTGTTAATAATATTAATCCTGGGGCTAGATTTGTGTTTAGCTGTGTAGATTCTCTTTGTTCTCAGTCTAACCCTTGCAACAACCAAAGAATGATCCGTATCACAGTCAGCACTGTGGTAACTTCGAGTCAATGATATATGGTTCAAATGTTGTCTCCGTGTGATGATGAAGTCCAGCTGGTGCCAATGGCCGGATCTTGGATGTTTCCATGTGACCTTATGCATCTCTTTTGTTTTAAAAACTGAGTTTGTAATACATAGGTCATTACTGGTGCAATGCTCCAGCAGCCTTTGCCCATTTTCATTCATGCGACCGATGTTGTATTTTCCAAGGCACACTGGCCATGAACTCGAGTCCTTGCCCACACGAGCATTGAAATCACCGAGCATATAAATGTAGTCAGATTTTGGAACTGCCTTGATCACGGAGTCTAACTCTTCATAGAAAGAATCCTTCACATCATCAGAGGAATCGAGTGTCGGTGCATATGCAGTAATAATGGTGGCAAAACCACAAGAGGTTGCCAAGGGCAGGGATAATAGTCTTTCATTTCTGGAATTTCAATCATTCCCAGAAGCGAATTCTTCACTGCAAAGCCCACACCGTGTTGCCTTTTTTCTGCCTGCTTCTACCCTTCCAAAAAAAGGGGATAAGCTGTCTTGGAGTATGTGCTCTTCTGTCTGCGACGCCAATCCACATGTGCACATGGTTGTTTCACCAATTTTCAATTTTGTGTACATGTCGTTGCGTAGTCTATTATGTCCTGTTCTGAGGCGTAGAAGAATGACTTGTTCTGATCTGTCCATAACGTGGTGGTCATCTTGAGCAGGTTTTGGTGGCTTTCTGACTGATTTGATCAATGTTTTCTTTTGGTGGTATGTAACGGGCACATCAGGCTGTTCTTCTTTGGCTCCTTCCTTAGCCAATTGATCAGCTCTGTCGTTTCCGGGTATTCCACAGTGGGAGGGTATCCACTGTATGATGACATTATGCTGACTGCTAAATTCAGAAAGTAGTGTCCTTAGTACAGGCAATTTCTCAGACATGAGCGCGTCGAGTACTGATGTTGCATCTGTCAATAGCACCACAGGTTGTGTACCATTGCTCGTATTTAGTAATTTCTCTGTTGCTATCTTTATTGCCTCAACTTCAGCATCATAGTTATGGCAGTACTTTCCTGTCGGTACTCTAACTGTGTCTCTAGTATTATTTGGTTATTCTATGTACACTCCCGCTCCTCCATTTCGAACAGCATTTTGTGCTGACCGATCTGTGTAGATTCAGATCCAGAGTTCCTGTGGGTATCCTTCATCAAGGAAGATGCTAGTGGCTGTTCTGCGTTGCACACTATTCTGTTCTTCCTTGTCAAATATTCCTCTCACTTTTGTCTGGATTTGTAGCGATAGTCTATGTTCATCTTTCCACGGGGTTCGTTCTGGAATAGTTGTCAGGGGGATAACAACTGTGGTAAGATCGATGGTTTCTCTGCAGAGTCGTTTGGCCTGGTTGATGAAGCTACTTCTTTTCAACCGCCCCATAGCTAAGTTTTCAAATCGGTTCTTCACAGTGTGGCCTGGCAAGCTGAGGAACATTTCTGCTTGTATTAGCGTTTTTGTATCTCTGCGTTCTCTCAGTGCTTGTGTCCTTTCCATCTTCTTCATTTCCACTATAGGTGTTGTTCTCATCCCTCCTCTTAGTGCTTGATTTTGCACCTTGTCCAGCTCTTGTAGTGTGGTTTTTGATGCCGAACACTTGCAGTTGACCCGTATTCCAGGTGTGGTCGTATGCTCTGTTCATAAACTTTGCTAAGTATTTTCCCACTGGCTCCCCATGTTGTTCAACTTAGCTTTCTCAAGGTGGCTATTTTCCTTTTGGCTTTTGATACTGCTTTGTTAATGTGCTGTCTCCATGTCAGCCTGCCATCAAATGTTACTCCAAGGTATGTTGGTTCTTTATCTTCTCTTATGGGTGTTCCATTTATCTGGATGATCCCTGCCATTCGTTTTGAAGAGAGGGTAAATAGAGTAGTATGCTCTGTTCATAAACTTTGCTAAGTATTTTCCCACTGGCTCCCCATGTTGTTCAACTTAGCTTTCTCAAGGTGGCTATTTTCCTTTTGGCTTTTGATACTGCTTTGTTAATGTGCTGTCTCCATGTCAGCCTGCCATCAAATGTTACTCCAAGGTATGTTGGTTCTTTATCTTCTCTTATGGGTGTTCCATTTATCTGGATGATCCCTGCCATTCGTTTTGAAGAGAGGGTAAATAGAGTAGTGCTACACTTGTCAGTGTTTATGCTGACACACCATCTATCTGCCCATGTAACAAATGTATCTACAGCTCTTTGTAGCAATCTGGTGGCCACTGATGCATGTTCATTTGTGCTTCATAGAACCAGGTCATCGGAATACATTGCCGCTTTAATTCCATGCGGTAGTTTAGCAACGAGATCATTGATAAAGATTAGAAACAGTGTGGGGGAGAAGACTCCGCCCTGGGGAACACGGTGACGCAGTAGTACTTTCTTGCTCTTGAGTCCGTCTATCTGTACTCGGGCTGTTCTGTTGTGCAAGTATGCTTTCACTCATTTGTACATACTTCCATTTACTTTGCAGTTTGGTAGTTTCTTCATCAGACCTTCTTTCCAGACTTTGTCAAAGGCTTTCTTCAGATCTATTCATGCTGTAAGCACAAGCGTCTTCTCTTGGAATGCATCCTCAATTTCTCGAGAGAGGTAGGTTGTCTGATCTTCCGTAGAGTAGCACTGCCTAAAGCCAGCCTGCTGTGGCACAAGGATATTTTTACTTTCAATGTACCACTCTAGTCTGTGATTGATGATGCGCTCCAGTGATTTGCAGAGACAGCTGGTGAGGCTAATTGGTCTGTAGCCAGAGGCAATGGAACTATCTTTCCCTGATTTTAGGAGGGGTATCATGATTGCTTCTCTCCAGGCTTGTGGAACACTGCCTAAGGTCCAACTGTTATTGAAGATCTGCAGCAGCTTTGCTTTGTTCTCTACACACTTCCACATCATTATGCAACTGTTCCAGTTCACTACCCCAGTAGGGTTTATATTGTTTACGGGCTCCTCTTGGTACTGTTTCTCGCGCTGCCTGTAGTATGCATTTCCGAAACTCTTCAATTGCTTTATTTATGTCTTTCTCAGTGTTCAGGTTTCTAACCAGTATGCTGGTGCGATTCTTGTACATTGCCCAGTCTCCTTTCTTCTAGTTCCACCATGAGAGGGTGCTGCTTTCACTTACATTCTCATTTTATACAGTTAGAAAGACTTGCCGATGGTCACTGCCACCAAGTTGTTTCCCAACAATTCGTGTAATGTTCCACTCCAGGTCTGGTGAACGAAAAGCCAGGTCAGGTGTAGTTGTAGTGTGCCATGATCTCGAGTAGAAAATATGCGGGTCGGACGGCTTGTTAATCAAGATAAATCTATTCTCATCCTGCCAGTCTTCCAGTCTCTCTCCTCTCTGGTCCATGTGAACATAGCCCCAGTTCTGCGAGTGGCTGTTGAAATCGCCACACACAATCATTTTTTCTGTTAATGGTAGTGTTTCCAGTGCCTGTGGGCGGTCACTCGGACAGTAGTAATTGATCAGATGTAGGTCTGTAGTGCCTGCCTTAAGTTTAAGTGTCTGATACTCAGCCCCTTCCATGTAGACTTCGATCTGTGAAGCAGTGATGTTATTTTTTACAAGGGTCAGTATCCCACCTTTTCGCCTGTGGTCTTACTTGAGTTTAGATGTGTACGCGCGCACACATGTGTCTGCACATGCATGTACGGGCATTCACATCTAGAGCAAACTGGTTATTTTTAGGCGCCAGAAACTCTCCGTCACCCCTTCTCCTTTTCCGCCACGTGAAGGCCAGGAGTTGGACTTTTGCTGCAGAGGTTATGTATTCACGAGCCATTGGGGTATTTAAGCAATGTTGGGCGCTGACCCCAACACTGCACCCCGGCTACATACAGCAACATTTGGAACCTTTAAGAATATAACACCGGTGTTCTATCAAATATCGGCATTTTATAACTTGACACAGTTCCGGAGTTTATTACAAAATGTTCACATTGTTTTAATTTGTAATGGTTTATTTCAGACAGGCTGCTCACATCCCCACGTCTCGATTCATTGACTTGTGTGTCTGTCTATCGAATTTATATAAACTGTAGCTGGCTATCACTGTCACTTCACTGTTTACATTAACCATCTGTTTCGAAACACAGTAGGCTTGTTACAACACCATAGGCTTGTTACACATCTTCCCTAGCTGTAGTGCTGTTAAACTTCTGACCTTATCTGTCTCTCATCGATAGATACTTTTTCTCGTGGTGTGTTCTGACCCAGATATAATTGTCACAATCTGTTATGTTTTAGTAGTACTCAGTTAACCCGAGTTTAAAATGTTCTTACCGTTTTCCATTATTGGCACCTTGCCATCTTGACAGACGATAGTTTGTGCTTTAAAAAGGCATAATAACTTTTACCTATGGCAGTAGCGAATGTGACTGATAAGGCCAATTCGCGCTGTAAATGTCCGTTCACAGTGGGTGCATGTGAACACGTGGCCATTCCCACCATCATGCACCATCTTGCGTCTCACACGCTCGGTGTATGACTTATCTGCAATAATTTTCTCCTTTGTCTTTATTCCATTTCTGATGTTTGCCCTCCATGCAACACGTTCAGCTGCGACTTGCTCCCAATGTGCATTATCAATGCCTGTATCATTCATGTCCCGCTTACACACATCTTTGTATCGTAGCAGAGGCCGACCCTGAGATCTCTTACCCATCTGTAATTCACAAAAAAGATGTCCTTTGGTATTCTACCATCATCCATCTTCCTAAGATGTCGTATCCATCTAAGTCTACAAAGACTGAGCATTTAATAAACCGTCTGTCATATATTTTTGAAGGGAGTGGGAGATCACTGTAGTGCATGCCCCATCTCTAACAAAAGATGTAGAGCCCCATCCTCTTCTATCTTCAATAACCCCAGAATATGAACCTTGAGTTATCTGCAGGCCTCGTTTTGTTAAGTATTGTCTAGGAGATATAGATTATGGCCCTGGTAAGAATGGTAATTTACTAATTGGGAATCTGCCCCTTCTCCAATGATTCTTTAGCTCTGGAGCCCCCTTTTAGTTTATCAAATCTGAGGAAAGTCAGGAATGTCTAGGGGGTATTATTGATTCTCTGTCACTGGTAAGAATGCAGGGTGATCAGGGATATTTACCACAAATCCCAGGAGGAAAGAGTTCCATCCTTGAAACAATGGCATCTGTGTGTACGTTTCCCTTCCCACTTCATCACCCTTTAAATTAACTATAGATGCTAGAAGGATATTGATTGCTCACAACATATAAACAACCACTTGTTGGACACCACATTTACTTGATGTACACAACACTTTTGGACAAACAGTTCAGGTATTAACTCAAGATCTGCAATTACATATATAGATGTGTAATAAACACTATGCATTTTCAGACAGGCATGGGAATGATATGCAGTATTACAACATAGTACCCAGTGACCCCAAAAAAACAACAACAATGTTATTACAAACAACACAACAACCACAAATTGGGTCTACTTTCATTTTCCCTCATAATTAAGGCAAATAAAGATATTAAATAGAACCCAACATAACATGTTTCTGACACCTTTTACCATTCTCTCATTGTTAAAAATAATGAGTTGGTGTCAAAATACTATACCATCTATATACCATTGGAAAAAAACTACTGACCTGTTACCTTCAGAAAAAAACCCAACATATAAACAGCATTTTGTACTATTAATTAAACTAATTAATAGAGTCAATTTGCTCCTGGTGTGCGGTTAAGGGTTCACCTTTGCTGTCGATTAGATCCTTTTCCCATTATCTGGGTACCGAATTAATGCACTCAGTTATGTTCCTAATATTTATCCACTGGTAATTGGCTGGTGACTATTTTATACTCCATAACCCAGGAATTGAAAAATCACACACCATATATCCCCTCCGTTTGGGGCTAGAATCACGAATATTCTGTTGCCTTAGGCTCGGTGCCCTGTTTGTGAAATTTGGTGCCTCCGGTTGGTCATACTTCAGGAGTTCCACTTAAGCTTTGCAGAAGGTAATTCCCTTTATCATCAGGTCTGATGAAAAGTTGACGTCCATTCAGCTTCTCGGCTTATAATATCCGACTACCAAATTGGCTTACACTAAGGTTTCACCCACCTAGTCGCGAGTCTATAACCCATGGCATTTAGGCTGACATTGGACCGGCAAGGAATTAGTCGTTGTTATCTAGTCCAGTGTAGAACTTTAATTGACTGAGAGGCATCTCATGGTAGTATCTGTGACTAGGGCCACACTTGATCTATACCTACATATATCCACAGATGAATAAATCCAGCACAGTAACAGGTTTGCAAACAATTGGATGATTGCTCTTGTTGCAGATGTAGAGACATTTAGCTGTTTTCATATGGTCTTTTATCTGATGGTGTTCAGGGTTTGGAACCTTGAGGTAATCTGGTTTCGTAGTTATGTTTCAGATGATATTAAGTTTGTACCTTGGTTGTATTGGCTTATGTGGTTCAGTGTCTTCTCCCCATTTGATTGAGCCAGAACTTAGTGTTGAATAGCTGAATTCCATGTTTGACTGTTGCAGCTGTGAGACATTCTTTCGAAGACTTATCCATTGTTGGATATTAACTTGGTAACCCAACCAACAGTTGAAGGGCTTTCACTGTTGCTAGTTTTAGTAACTTGTAGGATTGTCCCATAGTTTCACTGATTTTGCTGAGTGATAAGGCTTATAGGTGATACTTCTCAGACGTAAAGCAGACGATACACTGTTGTCAGTTACTCTGTTGATCTTCATCTTTGTAGATTATTAGATCTTGAAGTCCACATGTGGGATGTTCCTACTAAAATAGGACTTAATCACTCACCCCGTCAGTTGTCTTCTAATTTATCTGTTGCTCGCTATGGAGCTATTGAGCGCCGCAGTAAACATTGAGGTATTGCTAGCTCCAGACTATGGTTTGGACATTCACTTTATGGCTGTTGACCCAGGATCCAGTGTTAGTGATATAGTCCCACCAAATTCAACCACCACCTGCTTCTCTTCTATAGAAAAGGGATGACAAGAATACAACACTAGCATTAACCTACTGTGTTATGATAAAAGGTTTACAACACAATTACAAACACAAATACAAAACAACAAGGGGAGAAGGGGAAAGGAGTGGGTGTCCATGTTCCACTGTCCCTCATTGCTGAGTAGAGCCATTCTGACTCTTCATAGTGAGTAAGGTATTTTCTCACTTATATTTTGTTCTGTTGTTACTGGGACTATTGGATGGGTGAAGTCATTCTGTCCATCCAACATGTTGATATTGTCTCTCTCATTACTTGAAGAGAATAGCCTATACAGAATCCCTGTGGTTTCTAATGCCGCGTCTTCATTTCGGCACTATAATCATCACTTAGGTCAAGACTATTCACCATTGGCTTCTTAAGTACTGACATACATATGTATTCTTACATCAACATCCTCTAATCCCAAGGTGCAACATTAAAATGTATATTCCCACAGTAAAAAGTAACAATCAGAACAGAGAAAATTCTCATACCAAAAAAAAAACATACATGTACATTTCTCTGATATTAAGTACATGATAATCATACATAATAATCATAATGATGATGCAGGGAGCCTAGGTTTTTGAATTATCTTCATGAACTAAAACATCCATTGTTTTCCCCCACTGCGTACAGCACATGAGGATAGTAATCGCTGTGATATGTTTTGCCAATGACTGCTATTATTCGGAGGGTATTTATAAGAATAACTTATGCCGCATGGTCCAGTCTTCTGAATATTGCAAGCAATTTATTCACATCAATCTTCGCTTCTGTTTCTACTACGGTGAGGCGATGCGGAGTGAATCCTATCCGAACATACATTTACATCACGCGTTTAATTGTTCATGAATTTATATTCAAACATGGCCTGTCCCTAACACTATTTTATGAAATGATTATATGTTCACCCTCATATGGAGTGGTTACTAATCTGTTAACAAAAGAATGGTACTAAAATTTAGCACTATATTTCCAAGTTACAGATTATAATGTGGCAAAATATTTTATCCCCTGACTAAGTAAGAGTCAGGAATATGCGTAATCATTTGTATGTCCCCGCATGGATAAAACAAGTTCAGAGACATCCTTACCAGTGCATTTACACTACATAGGATATTTGAAAGTGGCAGACACCAGTTCTCTACTCGTGCAGTATGAAATCAAGAGTCTGCTCCTACATTGAGAAAATGTTTCTTTAAAGTCCAATCTCTACAGTACATACATTATTTGCAGATTTCTAAGCATCGATAGGGATATATAGTTCCATTGCATAGAAGTTATTTTCATAGGACTATGAAATTGGCAGAAACGAGTTTCCTTCTCTGAAGTATGAATCAGGAGTCTTTCCTAAATTGAAAAGAGTTTCTGACATGAGAGTTGATACTCTGTAGTACACATAATATTCGTAGATTATAAAGTTAGATATAAGTTCATAATGCCTATAAAAGATATTAACATAAGGATTTGAAATTGTAAGACATAGGAAAAATTACAGCGTGGCGCCCACCTGTGTTTCCTTAGTAAACATCATCCAGCCTGGTTTAAGAGAATTGTAACTAATTCTTAATTAAACATACTGGTTTATGTAATACATAAATATATCTTACTAATGTAGATAACATACCAATAGCTTGAAGAGAATCATGGTTTTAAAAGGCAAAATACCTTCTCCCCGAAGGGAAAGGTCGACTTTCTTGCGTTGTCTTGACTAGAAATGGCCGCTTCAGTCTTTGTTTCCCCCCTCGCCGGGTTTGGCCAGGTATGTAGGCCAAAATAAGGCCAAATTAATTTAGCTACCCTACGGGTTAGTTTTTATCCTATATTCAGTAAGATACTTAAACCGTAGTTGTAAGGGTTTGTTTATTTTTAAGGGAGTCAATAAATAGGAAAGGGTAGAGACGTTTTTATTATATTACAGTCTAGGAGATATAGATTATGGCCCTGGTAAGAATGGTAATTTACTAATTGGGAATCTGCCCCTTCTCCAATGATTCTTTAGCTCTGGAGCCCCCTTTTAGTTTATCAAATCTGAGGAAAGTCAGGAGAATTTTCTCAGCCTGATTTAGATGAAGAAAACATGGATGTTGAGCAGTTGATAGGTCTAGAGTCTTTTTATTTCCCCATTTTTAGTAAGTCATTATGAGTTAATTTATCTTTAAACAATCAAACACATAATCAATCACATTAGATTTTGACAACATGATGTACAAAGAAGTTGTTGACACAGATAGGTTTGAACTTGACAAATTAACAGAAGGTCAATTCATGTTAATCATTTATTGACTGGCCTGAGCCTTCTGGTCAGTACATACATCTCTATTGTGATTTACACAAAGTAATAGAACAGTTGCACACTGGACCATTGTCCCAGACAATCAATAACACGCATCAATATATGAGATGTCAACAAGTGTGAAAACATAGTAAACATTTTGATGTTGTACATATTAAGTATGATAGTGTTGCATCAACAATTAACTATTATTTTCCTGAAATTGGGTGTGGTGTGTACCAAGGAAAATGTAACCTGGTGACTGGAAGATTAGGTAAGCCAGGGTCCATTGACTGATGGATCCACTTCAGGTCTGCCCGTATAGCTCCACTGAAGGCCTCCCCATGCTCTGCTCATAGCGAAGTCATCCTCCATCTCACTTGTGGTTCATCTCTTTCTCTCGGCTTCCCTCTCTCAGGTCTCATTTAGGTGGTTAGTTTGCTGATGTGTTGGGTGGTTGTTGGTATGTAGCCACCAAGATCACTGATGAGTATTCGCATAAATATGTACATTCCTACCAATACAATAATAAGAAGTAGGTCGGAAGAAATCTAAATTCCTGAAGTAGGAACCAGTTCCCCTCCCCCTCTTTCTCTAATCTAGTGTTGGGTTAATTTGGGGTGGTCAGAGTTATCACACTGTGTACGCCTTGTATCAACTTGTTCTTGCTGTATGTAAGTCCTCATTTGACCTGGGGTCAGTGAACGTGTACAGTGAGACAATGACAAGAGTGAGAAGGTGTCAAGATGCATGTAAATAAATGACATACATTTATAACATTTCTTCTACTCAATGGTGTTTATACTGTGTATAAATAATTCTCTGTGTTTTCCCAATTAACTTCTTCTTCTTCTTGTGTCTAATAACTCTCTTCCATTACCTGTTGTTGTTGTGATGTTGAGTGTTGTGTTGTGTGGTGATGAGTGGTGTTGAGTGGTGTTGTTTTAAGTTATCTTGAGTAATGAGTTAAGTTCACTTCGCGTGATGGTGTTCCGCGAAGCACAACTTTCTCATGTATTGCAGTTCCTAAGTGCTCTTATCTAATTAAATTTGACATAAATATAAATATTTATTTCGCCAAACCCTATTAATTCTATAGACAACGGAGCAAGGAAAGATTGATTTCACTTTCAGCTTTCTAGATAGTAAACAGGCATAGATAAGTCTGTTTTAGAACAAGGCACTTATTCTAGTACACGAACTGTCATTTCAGCTGTAGATAGTGATAGCATCTTTTACAATGTTTCTGGTGAAATGCACAAGATTGCTTTCAAATCATCACTTCTCACAGTTGTTTAGAATAGAATGTAGTAGTGGAATGCACTTCTTAAAGTTAATAATTATCTTTAAGAATATCAGAGATTGTAGTTTCATCGAAGAGAATATTCTGCCCGGGAATGGCTTTGCGTCATTAGAATCTACAGTCGAGCATTTTTACATTTCAGAGGTTTTAATTAATAATCATACATTTCAATTGACATCACAAACATGGGTTTACATTACTTGATACTTGATACATCGGGTTCTTAGTCTAATCAAGGGCTAACAAACGTACCTCGGATCCAGACTTTTGCCTTGCCCATTGAATTTTTGGTCACACAATCTTCTCACATCCGTCCATGGAGCGAGTTCAGACAAAAGTGCGGGCTTATCAACATTTCTGATGAAATAGTGATATGTGTTAAGTATGCACTGGCGCGAAGGCGGGTCACGTGTTTCTCCCATCCAATGGGGTTCCGAGCTTGGTCTGATGAAATCTTTCTACGAATCCACGTCATTTGTCACTTGTTCAGTTCCAGTTTTGATGTTAAGTTTTAAGTCCCAATCTCCAATTGCGTTTGTGAAGTCAATTTCTTTTAATGTTGTTTCCTCTTTTTGCGGCATGTGTTGATAAAATGAATAATGTTGGCTGCATTATGCCACACCGTCACACAACCTGATCTTTCCAATACTTTAGTATTTGTGATTTTGTCTTGCCACTTAATACCAAGAATTCTTCGCAGACACCGCATATGAAAGCTGTTTAAACGTTTCTCTTGGTGTGAGCAAGTTGTCCAGGTTTCACTGCCATAAAGAAGAGTACTAAGGACACAGGTTTGATAGACAAGGACTTTTGTTTTGGCAGTAAGCTTCCTGTTTTCCCAGACTCTTTTTCTTAACCTGTTCATTGTTGTTGCTGCCTTACCAATCCGGATGATGATTTCATGATCTAGGGATAATTTGCTACTTACCACTGATCCTAGATATGTAAAATGGTCTACCATCTCTAGTTCGGCGTCGTCAATAAAGACTGATGGAACCCCATGTGCACCTTGTGACATAATCTGTGTCTTCTTTTTGCTAATTGTTAAACCAAATTCAGAATAAGCAGTATTAAGCTTAGGGCCTGGTCTGCCCTGCCATGACATTTTGTCTTTAGGTTGCATTTCCTCGCACCAGGGTAAGGCTTGTACTCTCCCAATTGCGCTCTTCCGCCCGAAGCCGTTGGCACAATGTGGGGTGTCGGGTTTGGTAAGCGCCAGCCAACATTCGGCGCTAACAGAAAGCAGGTAGTACCGTCTACTGTTATACTGTAGCTCAGTCATATCTGACTAAGACCTGAGAACCGTTTTCCAACACTGTCATTAATCACAGAGTACTAAACTGTCTATATAATTCACAGATTCACATGTTCCATGCTTGCTTGCTTGTGTTCGTTGGCTTGAGCTCCAACGCGAAGTCCTGTATGTCGGATGGAGGTATCCTGTTGTCCAACACCAGTGTGATGTCATACAGGACCTGAGGTTTGCGTGAGTACCCGTTGTCCCATGTCTGGCTTATTGGTATGCAGACTGGTGGTTCCTCGCCGTACAGGCAGACACTCTCCGACTTCGGAGGAATCGGCGATCCTACTGACTTTAGCTAGGACCCCGAAGGGACCTGTTACACAGGACGCTCAACGAGGACGCGTCAATAGGTCTTGGCCAGTATATAACCCGGCCCTGGTGCCTTGGAAACACCTCTGCGTCCCGTTCAATACTTGATAAGACTTATTTAAGTTATTACATTTGGTGACTATATATTGTATTTTTACCGAATCTGTCCAATTGTTCACATGTCTCTTGTAATACGTACAGTTCTCAATATGTTTTGCCATTTCAAAATTCATTATGATAGTTTGAGTTGGTGATAATTATGTTTCTAGCTTCACCATGTGTGGAATTAACTTTCCGTTCGCCACTCTTCTGTTTGTAGAATGTTAATTTGTGGCCTGGCATTTACGTATGCAACTGTTACCTATGTAAAATCATCATTTGTGGCCTCAGGTTTGATAAGGACGACTGCCCACAATATTGTTCTTTTTAGAGCGCGCTTTCCACTGTGATTTGTACTTCATTTTCTGTCTTTTATAACTTGTAATGTGTAACATTTGTGAAATTTCCTTGTGTGTTGTCGTAGATTCAATACAATTATAGTCTTTCCTTTAGATTTCCTTGAGTTCACTATCATCTTGTTGCGTGATGTTTCTGAGGTATTTCACGTGACTTTAATAGTTGAAATACGTCGTTTTAACAATTTCTGTTATTCTTTACTCGTTTTTATGGCTAATTTCCGGGTATTTTATGTCCACTGCAGGTCCCCATGTGTCAGGAAGCGACTCAGGTTTTAGGAGACAGCATGCCTAGGTTGTATATTGCTAAAGCCATATAGCGAATATGCCTCATAATGCCCTGGAGAGCCAGTCTGTCGCTCTTATGAATTACCAACCATAGTTCTTAAACATGGTATTTTCGAGCCGCATACTCTGGCTCTCTGAAACTGGTTAACTCTTATTTGTATACTACACACACTCTATAACGGGTTGAACGCAACTATATAACAACATGACTCAAGCAGCGTTTTCACCAATATATTCAACACGATACCAGAAGCATCAACGCTACAACAATTTGCACATAATAAAACGGTGGCTCAGTGTTAGCCATAACCCGTATACATCTCACCATGTCCATACTGGACGATGGCTGAAAGCAGGCTGCCTATTCAGACCCCACATCCTGTCAATTGGGAAGTGTGTCGCAACGTTTTCACGTTATGTGAAAAGTACCCACTTTTCACGTTCTGGTGTTCCATTGCTAAACACAACCATAACCTCTACTCCCTGACCTGGGCTATGGCTTAACTATGCCATGACGTCATCAAGGTGGGGACGTTACAGTCAACCCCACCCATGACCGTGATGACGTCATGGCATAGTTAAGCCATAGCCCACGTCAGAGACCTGGTACCTTTCAAACCATATTCGTGGCCTAGAAATTGTGAAGGCCTAACACTTCCCACTCCGTCAGTAGTATCTGCTATGGCAGGGGTGGGCAAACTACGGCCCGCGGGCCGCATGCGGCCCGCCAAGTGATTTTATGCGGCCCGCGAGGGCATTTAGAAATAAACATGTTTAATTAGTTTTTAAGTTATTTCGTTGAATTTTACAGAATTTCATGTACCGTTATGATGAGTGTCAATAACAAACGTAAGATTGAAGATGAATGCCATGTTTTTAATGATGAATGGACAACTAAGTACTGTTTTATAAAAGGTGGTAGCAAATCAGTTTACTTGTTGTGACGTGAGTCAGTGGCTGTCTACAAGGAGTACAATTTAAGATGACATTATCAAACAAAACATTCCGATTTCGGATACAATTTAACGACCGAAGAGAAGGAGAGGAAATGCTTTGATTTGGTGACAAATTTGGAGAAACAGCAAACTGTTTTCGCTAAACCGTCTTCAATTCAAGATGCAGCAACTGAAGCTAGTCTTATGCTGTCACACAGAATTGTAAAACAGAACAAGCCATTTTCTGATGCTAGATGCAGCAAACATTATGTGTCTAGAACAAAACAAAAACAGATTTGACAACATAACTTTATCAAGGAGAACTGTGGTCAGACGTGTTGACAAGATCAGCGACAATTCGATGCATAAACTTCAAGAAGCAAGTAAACAATTGTTGTGGTACTCTCTTGCATTGGATGAGAGTACCGATGTACAAGATACTGCCCAATTATTGATATTTATACGTGGAATAAACACTTCTTTCAAACTCACTGAAGAGTTACTGAGAGTTGAGTCACTCAAAGACACAAACACAGGCCATGATATATTCAATGCTGTTACTAACTGTATTGAAAGAACTGGGTTGGTTTGGAACAAGATGAAAAGTGTTACAACTTACGGAGCTCGTGCTTTGATTGGAAAAAATGTAGGTCTGGTAAAGTTGATAAGTGATAAGATTAAAGCAGAATATCCAGACCACACATTATTACCACTTTGCTGTGTGATTCATCAAGAAAGTATCTGCAAAACTGTTTTGAATATCAAGCATGTTATTGACCCAGTTGTCAGTTTCATCAACCTCATCAGATCAAGAGGACTTAATCACAGACAGTTCAAGTCATTACTTGACGATTTGGAAACAGAACATTCCGATGTCCTGAACCACACCAATGGTTCGATGGCTGAGTCTCGGCAAGGTGTTGAGGCGAGTGTGGGAACTCAGAGAAGAAATAGTGATGTTCCTAGAGATGAAAGGCTTTGCATGTGACTTTAATACTAACATTGTCAATAAAGAGTGGCAGTTAGACTTTATGTTTGCCATTGAAATTATGGAAAAGTTAAATGAACTGAATGTCAAACTTCAGGGTAATGGTGTGTTTGCATTTGAATTGTATGTATATGTAAAATCATTTCAGGCAAAACTCTCACTGTTCTCCAGACAAGCAAGTGAAAAAAGATTTTGTCACTTCCCTTTGCTGAAACAAGAAACCATTTCTGGTGAAATGACTGAAAAGTGCAAAGCCCAATTAGATGCGTTGATTGAAGAATTTGGATGGATATTCCAAGATTTGAAGAAATTAGAGCCATAGTTCAATATTCTAAGTTCACATTTTAGTGCAGAGGCTGATAAACCGCAGAGGACATACAGTTGGAGCTGCTTGACTTACAAGCAGATCATGACATTAAAAAGAAATTCAAGACAGATGGTTTGCTGGATTTCTATGGATCTTTATCACAAGAATCATTTCCCAACTTGAAAAACTTTGCAGCTAAACTTTTATCATTATTTGGATCAACATACATTTGCGAATAAGCATTCTCTTGCTTGAAGATCAACAAATCTAAGAATAGGTCTTTATTGTCGGACTGCAACTTGCATGCTGTCATGCGAATTTCAACAAGTAAACTTGCTCCAGATTTCAAGAATATTGTCAAAAATTGGAAGCAGTTACATACATCTCATTAGAAATCAACAACTGTAGTGACAATGTAGTTGCTGTGTGTCTAAATTAAAGCCATTGATAGATAATAAAGAATATTTGTTATAATAACAAGTCGTAAAATCGTGTTAACAAATTAGTAAAAGTTTTTGTCCATATTGTCAAATATAATGTATAAGTGTATATATAAGTAAAATAACATTGCAATAATTATTTATTTATACAGCTTAATAACCTATAAATAATTAATAATTATTTATTGTGATAGGTTGCTGTAAACAAAATGGATATATATATATATATATATATATATATATATATATATATATATATATATATATATATATATATATATATATATATATATATATATATATACATATATATATACATATATATATCTTCTTCTTCAGCTTTCCGAGCCATTGAGGTTCTTTGCTGCAAATACAATCCGTCTCCATTCGTCTCTCTGGTGGACCTTCTCTTGCCAGTCGTTGATTCCAAGTGCTTGTAGGTCTGTACATGTATTATCTCTCCACCGTCTTCATGGTCTACCTCGGGGTCTACGGTCATTTATTTCCTTTATATATATATATATATATATATATATATATATATATATATATATATATATATATATATATATATATATATGCGGCCCGCCAATAGCTTTACATTTGTCAATGCGGCCCACCACACGAAAAGTTTGCCCACCCCTGTGCTATTGGACCATCTCCACGGTATATATAAATAGAAACACACGGAAACCGGGGGGTTTCACATGAATACTTTAACAGTATGAGAGAAATTACAATAACCGTGTCATTGTTTTGTAACCTGTCAATATTGTTGTTCAGGATGTCAAGAGTGTTAAGTATGTGACATCACAGAGTAGACGAATACAGTGACGTCATACGGACAGTTTAAAGATGGCTGTCCCACTTTTGACATACACCAAAATGTAGCAGAGATATGTTATCTTGTTTTGTTTGTTTGTTATTTGGTATTTTATTTTTTTTAATTAGTGAAGCGGTAAAACCTATAGAAATTCATCTGCGAATGAAGATCCAGTTTGGTGATGCATGCCTGTTAGTTCAGCAAGTGTATGAGTGCAGTAGGAAGTTCCAAAACGACGTGATTTCTGTGAAAGACTGTTCACGACCGGATCAGGCACACCGATTAGAGAGCTCAGAGTCGATTGCAGCCGTTGAAGGCCTCGTACAGGTAAACCACCGATTGACTGTGAGTGACATTGCCGCACATCTTGACGTCACTCTAGGTTCAGCACACCACATCATTCATGATGTGCTACCGTATCGCAAAGTGTATTCAAGGTGGGTGCCACGACAGCGTACTCTAGAATTGAACCAACGACGCATTGATGCTTGTCAAGAACTTTCTGTAGTGCTTTGAAGCAGAAGCTGATAGTTTCTTATCAAAAATTGTTACTGGAGATGAAACCTGGATTCTTCACCAGGAGCCGGAAACAAGAGAGCGAGCAAGGAATGCCGCCATCCCTTCTAACCGAAAAAAATAGTTTCGCACGCATCCATCTACAGGGAAGGTTATGCTGACTCTCTTTTTGAGATGAACGAAGCGTTATTTTAGAGCAATACGTGCCAAGAGGGAAAACTTTCACCAGTGATACATATACAGATCTCCTCAGAAATCATTTCGCCCGCAATCAAATCCAAACGGCGTGGCCTTCTGAGTAAAGGTGTCTTTTTGCAACATGACAATTCTCAAACCCATACTGCCCGTGCAACGGTTGGAACCATCGAAGACTTCCACTTTCAGTGAGTATCACATCCCCGTATTCGTCAGACCTAGCCCCAGGTGAGTTCTATCTGTTTGGACAACTCAAAGAGTCATTGAGATGGAAGACTTTTCAGTCCGATAAAGAGGTACAGCAGGTGGTGCATGAGTGGTTACACACGCCACCAAGAGAATAGTTTTCTAGTGGAATCCAAGCACTTAATCGACGCTGGAGTACTTGCATTTAACGCAGTGGTGACAATATCGAAAATGATACATTTGTTCTTTACTTTTTAGAATATAATAACCATATAAATTAAGGTTTTCATTTGAAGCCCTTCGTATTTATGCAGACAAACATAGAGATAGTTAGGTAGACTGACGTTCATAGTTAATATTAAGGGGGAAATCGTCTCATTCTTCGTTCACCTTCAGACGTCATAAATGCAAAGAAAGCAGCAGTGAACATAAGCTTATTGATACCCCCATAGAGTTTGTCCTCAAATGGAGCAGGTGTAGGTTTAAATACTTTTCTGGAAATAAAACTATCCAGTCACAATCAGTCGACAATAATGTGTACCGAGCCAGCGTAACTTGGCTACCAAGAAGTCATCTGACAAGTACACGCGGCCGGCAGGTGGTTACCATTCCTGCAATATAAACAACAATATCTGACCATTCGTGTTTACAAAATAAATCATTGAGTACATAAATGAAGATATATGAGTAATACATATCTATATTCCGCCATTTTCAAGTCTTATGATGTTAACATTTTCATTTATTACATGCAAGAATCAATGCTGTATCATCAAATCACCCATGTTATAATCATCTCCAGATGTGTCCCTACCATCATAAAATAGTAGACGATGCTGTTGAAATTGAACTCCCTGACTATATTCTGCTGCCATATTCTCAGCCTGCCCTGATTCCCCACGTGGTGCAGTAACCTTCCTCCTAATATTATACACTTCCTATAGCAACACATTGCTCTTCTCATCTTTTCCTATCTGATGATGGGACGCAGAGGTGTTTTCAAGACACTAGGGCAAGGTTGTATACTGGCCAAGACCTACTAACACGTCCTAGTCGTGCATCCTGGGCAACAGGTCCCTTCGGGGTCTTGGCTAACGTAGAAGGATCGTTGATTCTTCCGAAGTCGGAGAGTGTCTGCCTGCCCGGCGAGGAACCACCAGTCTGCACACCAATAAGCCAGACATGGGACAACGGATACTCACGCAAACCTCAGTCCGGAATGACCTTCACATCGATGTTGGACAACAGGATGTCTTCATCCGACATACATGACTTCACACTGGAGTTCACAGCCAGCGAACGTACGCAAGCAATCAAGCTATCTGATGATTGCAACATTGTATTCAGCATACAGGACGACCTACTAGCACTTGTGTACCAAGAAGTGATCTGCCAGTTACACGCTGACGGCCTGGTATTGGCCACGTCACCTCAGAATTGTTTTTGGTGTCTGTACGCATGTGTGCGTGTGGTGTGTGTACTGTGTTTGTGGGTGTACATGTTTGTGAGTGCAAATGTGTGTGCGTGTGGTGTGTGTATTGTGTTTGTGGGTGTACGAGTGTCTGTGTGTGTGTGTGTCTGTGTGTGTATGTGTATGTGTGTGTGTGTGTGTGGTGCGTTAGTGGGTGTACATGTGTGTATGTGTTGTGTGTCGCAGTCTCGTCGACACCCTGGTATATATCCCCCTCTCCATGATCTGGTCAAAGCCCGTGCTATTGGTTCCCTCACTGCGGGAGACGGTGGCATACATGTACCTGGGTAGCTAAGGGAACAAAGATGGGGGAACGGAAAAAAAATACAATTAGAATACATAACTTTAGAGGAGCTAGTATAGATACCCAAGAATATAATAACTAGAAAGACCTTTGTCTTGAACACACATGGCAAAATAATGTGGGCAAACTTAGGCTGTGCTGCAAAGGATAGCTAATGATAACAGTGCTGATTTTGAGTTACAATCCCGATCTATACAGCTCAGAACTGTGTTCGTGATCTTTTAACAGTCCTGCAACGGCACATTCGACTTAAAACGTGATTTAATTAATGTATAACATATGTCTACTTCACGAGCTGATAAGAGATTACGTATGCCGCAATATATGTTACTGACTTATTTGAGAAAAAACAACAACAAAACAATACATTACTTTCAGTTGATTGCATCTATACACTACAGCCGGACTACAGCAGATATCGGTGTCATTACAGACTTTATGTTGCGATATCTGACTGCAAATTTGTGAAGACCACAAACTCTGGGTTTGAATACAGGACAGTTTCGTGTGTGGTGTCATCTGATAATTTCAGGGTCAGGTTGTGTTATGTAGGTATATATATATATATATATATATATATATATATATATATATATATATATATATATATATATATATATATATATTTCCGGCTGCATGGCGAAGGTCTACCGGCACATTTCGTATTCCCGCATACCCACGTTCGAAACACAGCTGTGTTGATTTTTAATGAAATGGTATTGGTGCCGGTCGTTCAGAAAGCAATGGCATACTACTGAAATTAACTTGTCCAGGAATCACGAACGGCCAAATAATGCTGGGGTTTACTGCTATGTTCTGTAAAGGACATGCAACTTACTTTATTCTTATAGATATATATTAGCAAAATAATTACAGCAGTAGAAATTGTTGAGATTATTAACAGGATGAATACAATTTCTCATCGACAGATTTGCTGCTGTCTCTAACATGGCTCAAGCAGGCCAACTGAGACTGCTCCTGGTCGCTGGATTCTTCTTGTCTTCGCTGGGGGATGATCACTGTATTTACCAGGTACTCAATTCATATAGTTCTGTGACAGAGATAAGGGGAAATATCATTGTATTATAGAAGTTCACACGTTCATCTAGTTCTGTCACAGAGATGAGGGGAAATGCCATTGCATTCAAGACATTCTCACGTCCTTCTAGGTCTGTGACAGAGATGAGGAGAAATCATCATCACCCATTGCCTTGCAGGCTAGCGTGAGCGATCATGTCTCTCCACAAATTACGATCTCCGACGTCATGGTCAATTGTATTTCCAAGCATGATTATCTTATGAAAATAGGCGGTTGTTTCCCCTTGCCTTCTGTCGGTTTGTGTATTGTTGCTTCCACTAGCCTTTGTCTAAAGAGACAGATCCTGCAAGGCAGCCAGGGGAAGAAGTTATATATGGAGCCTCTTACCCGCCGATGACCAAGTCTTGAGGGGAAATACCATTGTAAGAACTAAGAACTGTTCTGTGACATTTAAACTCACAATCCTGTTTTCTCAGTTTTCTGTCCATGACTCACATCCACATGTTGATACAGGAAAGATGCAAGACCTCAAAGATTTCACAGTAACGTGGTTGCTGATGGGGTTCTGACTACTGATTAATCTCTGCAATATTATGGCCAGCGTACGTTTTATCTCATTTTACCAGCTGCCAATGTTGCTGATTGTCGAGATAAGATATTCAAAGTTTGTGACATTTGAATTGATAGAAGATAGTTGCATATCCTGCACTAGATGACAACCCTAGCGTTATTTGGCTGTTTGTGGTTTCTTGACAATTTACGTTCTGTAGTTTGCCATTGCTTTCTGAACTACCAGGCACTCATACGATTGTATGGGAACTAACGCAAGTTGCTTCTCAGTCTCCCCCAGCTTTGCTTCGAACGCGGTATTCGGGATTACGAACTGCATTCGTGACACCTTTGTCACAGAGCCGGTTGAATTAATAACTGATTATAAATAAACGGTGGGCCGCCTCCGAAGCGAAGGGGTAACGAATGCAAATCGTAAGTAAGCGTACCGAGGTTGGTGCACAGCTGCTGGCGATTTGGAAGCATGCAGCCTTGCGTTGATATCACTACAATGGTATGAGTGCCAGCAGTTCAGGTAGAAATGGCTAACTACTAAACGTAAACTTGCCCTGGGGTTACAAACAGCCATCAATGATGGAATTGACTGCTACCTCCTGTAAAGGATATGCAACTAACTTACAAGTGAGTCAATTTAGTAGGCGCCTGGTGCTAGGTAAGATGTTGGATATACAACTGATAGAGTCATTATGCCTGGTGATAGGTAAGATGTGGGATATACAACTGAGAGAGTCATTATGCCTGGTGCTAGGTAAGATGTGGGATATACATCTGAGTGAGTCATTATGTCTGGTGCAAGGTAAGATGTGGGATATACAACTGATGGAGTCATTATACCTGGTGCTAGGTAAGATGTGGGATATACAACTGAGAGAGTCATTATGCCTGGTGCTAGGTAAGATGTGGGATATACAACTGAGAGAGTCATTATGTCTGGTGTTAGGTAAGATGTGGGATATACAACTGAGAGAGTCATTAAGTCTGGTGATAGGTAAGATGTGGGATATACGAGTGAGAGAGTCATTATGTCTGGTGATAGGTAAGATGTGGGATATACGAGTGAGAGAGTCATTATGTCTGGTGATAGGTAAGATGTGGGATATACGAGTGAGAGAGTCATTATGTCTGGTGCTAGGTAAGATGTGGGATATACAACTGAGAGAGTCATTATGTCTGGTGCTAGGTAAGATGTGAGATATACAACTGAGGGAGTCATTATTCCTGGTGCTAGGTAAGATGTGGGATATACAACTGAGGGAGTCATTATTCCTGGTGCTAGGTAAGATGTGGGATATACAACTGAGGGAGTCATTATTCCTGGTGCTAGGTAAGATGTGGGATATACAACTGAGTGAGTCATTATACATGACATCTACCAGGACGTCCGTAGTGCTATGCTGTCGGTTTTTGACACCAGAATAGTAACTGATGTGGTGTAGAAGAATAATATACCGCCATATGGGATCTCCCATTTGGACAGAAGGACAATATATCGCCACACTAGGATCATCGTCAATGACTAAAACAGTTGAATAAATTATGGAGTTGGACAGACAGAACTACAAAAATTAGGTTTTTAAGAGCATGCATATTTCCCATTGCAACATACGCCTGTGAGACATGGACACTTACTAAACAAGCTGAACAGCGCATAAACGCCTTTGAATATAAATGTTATAGACGAGTTCTAAGAATATCTTGGGTAAAGAAAAGAACAAATACATCCATACTTCAAGAGCTGAATATTTAAGAAGGTTGGCTATTATTAAAGACGATAAAACAAAGAAAATTGAAGTATTTTGGTCCCTTGAAAAGTCACGAAAGTTTGGAGAGAACAATAATGGAAGGGTATATGCCTGGGAAAAGAGGAAGAGGAAGGTCAAAGAGAAGATGGGTGCAGGATGTGGCGGATGATCTCCAGATGGGTTTATCAGACGCGACACATCTTGCTCATGATCGAAAGGTTTTTCGGAAGGTTTCTGGGAGCGAGTTTCTCCAAAGGACATGCTACTGAATGAATGAATGAGGATCATCGTGTTATTTGTTATCTTTCTTGTCGTCTTCCGCTATGTCAATGCACAGTGAATGGAACTTAACATAATAATTCTTGATCATTTGATTGTGTACCATGTTTGGTCCACACCCACATGTTGTTTGGCACTGAATTCGGTTTTTTTCCCCACCTGCTCCGTGGTCAAGGTGTTACGGACGTAATTAGAAATCCCGCATACCGCGTACGACACACAGCGACGGGCGATTGCGCAGCAGACCGCCATGCGTTGGTTTTATACGAAATCGAATGGGTGCCTATCGTTCAGAAGAAAAAAAATGACAACTTCTGAATGTAAAGTTGCCAAGAGATCACAAGCAGTCAAAAATGATGGTGTTGACTGCGACGTCCTGTATGTGTTTATATGATTAAGGCTTCTACAGGTATGTATGCAGGATTGTGACTGTCATGTATGTGCTTATAGTAATGTGACTGTTATTTTATATTTGCATGAATGGGACATATACATATGTGTTTATAGGAATGTCACTGCCAAATATGTGTTTAGAGAAATGTGAATGTTATATATGTTTTTAAAGAAATGTGACTGATATAAATGGTATTAAATGAATCTGACTGTTATATATGTTATTAAATGAATGTGACTGTTATATTTGTGTTTGCAGCAATGTGACTGCTATGGCGCCTACATTTATTGCGATGATAAACACTTCACTTCTCTTCCACCTTCAATTGCGACACAACAAACAAATTTCACATCTCTCAGTTTGGATGTAAGTATTATTATTCACATCTCACTTGTTATATGTAATTATCACATGCTACAGCTCTAAAGTTGGATGTAAGTATCACATTTCACTTTTCCCAGTTTCGGTGTCAGTATTACATGAACCATCGGTCAACTTGGATGTGAGTATCATATTCACATCTTTCAGTTTGGATGTGAGTATCATATTCAACATCTTTCAGTTGCGATGTGAGTATCATATTCAACATCTTTCAGTTTGGATGTGAGTATCATAATCAACATCTTTCAGTTTGGATGTGAGTATCATATTTCACATCTTTCAATTGCGATGTGAGTATCATATTTCACATCTTTCAGTTTGGATGTGAGTATCATATTTCACATCTTTCAGTTGCGATGTGAGTATCATATTTCACATCTTTCAGTTTGGATGTGAGTATCATATTTAACATCTTTCAGTTGCGATGTGGGTATCATATTTCGCATCTGTCAGTTTGGATGTGAGTATCAGATTCAACATCTTTCAGCTTGGATGTGAGTATCATATTTCGCATCTATCAATGTGGATGTAATTATCAATATGTTTTTTTTTTTTTATAATACATTGTGGTAAACGCTCGCAAGGCGGCCAGAGGAAACGCTTTAAAGACCCTCTGAAAATCTCACCGAAAGCTTTTGGAATTCATCTTGACACCTGGGAGACTGCTACTAAAGACCGTATTTCGTGGCGCACATCATTACATAAGGGTGCAGTCACCTGTGAAGCAACCAGGACTGCAAGAGCTGCGAAGGAAAGGTGGACAGAAAAACCACTGCAGGAAATCCTCCTCCTAGAACGTCAAGCATTCTTTGCCCACATTGTCAAAGAACATTTCGAGCCAAAATAGGCCTTATCAGCCATCTTATAACTTACGGCTCCATACATTCAACCCCACTGGATGAAATGAATGGTCATCTTCATTCTTGATGGACAAACAACAATTATCAATCTTTACATTTCACAGTCTCGGTGTATCGTATTTTACACCTATCAATTTGGATGTAATTACAACCTTCACATTTCACAGTCAGGGCGTAAGTATCGCAGTTTCCTGAACGCAAGATTGTCACCACTCCTTTAGCATTTTTAGAATAGTAATAGGACGTTGGTAACTTTCAACAATTGTTCTAACCTCATTATGTCTATGAATCTGTCTCTGTGTCCATCTGTCAGTGTTTTGTCTGTCCTACTTTCTTCCTGGCTGCTCCTTTGTCAGCCTTGCTTTCAATCTATCTTTCTCGAGAGCCGTGACATAAGGAGGATTTTGTGTCACTCTGTCCATAGGTAGTATTGTCCTTCCGTTTGTCTGTCTGTTTGACTGTCTGCAGTCTGTATATGTATATGCCTACATGTGTGTATTAGTATGTTTACCACCCGTTAGTATATCCATTTACCTGAGTGTGTATATATTTATCTACTCATGTATCCCTCCCAACCCCCTCATTCATGGCCAATCTCTCCCTCGGGCAGCATTCGTTTAATACATCATTAGTTTACCGATGTGGGTGTGTGTGTGAGTGTGTGTGTGTGTGTGTGTGTGTATGTGTGTTTTTGTGCGTGTGTGTATGTGTGTGTTGAATCGTGATGTGTTTTATGTGTATGTGTGCATTTGTGAGCTTTATGGGTCGTTACTGTATTGCCGTTTCACGCATATACTGATACAGACTCCCATGGTTTGATGTTTGAATGGGTGTCACCTTTTCGTTTGTAGCAAGATAGTCATGCGGGACAGATGCATCTTGTAGTATTTGCTTTCCCTTCCCCTCCCCCCACTCCCCTATGCAGTAGATATATTCGTAAGCTGCTGTAATGATTACAGAATCACAGAAAGAACAATCGTAAATTGACTGTGTACAACATGATATCATGGCTTGTCCCCAGATGAACCAGATTACCACAATACCAGCTCGAAGTTTACCAGCCAACCTGACACAGATCTCTTTAGAAGAAAATCCTATTACCACCATAGATGAAACTGCATTCGACGCTTCAGCCTTGACTTTAACCTCACTATCATTCTCAGGAGCTCTATTTACGAGAATCCCAGATGCCTTTCTCCATTTGCACGCACTGACAGATCTTACGTTTGAAACATCAAACATCACAGACTGGAACATTAACGCAATGAAGAACATTGGTCAAACACTGAAGACATTTTATTTTACCCAGAACGGTCTCCAAATATGGCCAGACTGCATTCAATATTTCCCCCACCTAACTACTTTGAGTATCACAGGTACATCCATTGAAACAATCCCGGATGATACATTCGACAGCATGGCTAACAGTTTAACGTCTCTAACATTATCTTATAACAGTCTTACTGCCGTTCCAAAGGCTCTTTCCAAGCTGATCGCTTTGGAGTGGTTATATTTATATCAGAATAACATAGTAGATATTACATGGCTTCCTTTAGAGGCTAGGCTGAGTTCGTTAATCCTTGATAACAACAGAATTTCCGACGCAAATTTACTCAGTAAAGTAGTTAGTAGATACGCTGATAGTTTGAATAACTTTGGTATAACCAGCAACCTACTAACAGTTATCCCAGATTTTTCATTTCTACATGAAATAGAACAATTCTATTTCTATAGTAATCGAATAAACGATCCAGATTCTGGTTCATTACCATTGAATACTTCCGTGGTAAGCATTTCCAACAACTTACTTCCCTCAATTCCCAGTATCATTTTGAAGTTGAAATATGCCACGGGACTACTTGTATCCTCCAACATTATACATGATATGAGAGGGGATGAAATACCGCAGTGGATCAGCTTTATTGACATAGATTATAATTTTATTACAGCATTAACTGACACTAGTTTCCCAGAGAATTCCAGTTTAACATCCTTGAATATGAACTATAACCCGGTGTCACAGATATCGCTTTCTGCCTTTAAAAATGTTCCGCTTTTAACAGATTTAACCTTTGAGGGTTCTAAGCTGACACGTGTTCCGCTGGCCTTTGCATCTCTGATAAATGTTAACTACCTTGACATCAGCGACAGCAGGAGCCTAATTTGTACGTGCCTGGAGAAAGATTTAGGGCCCTGGTTTAAGAGGTTCAATGAATACAGTTTTTATGGGAATTGTGGGGCCACTTCTGTTTATTTTTTCTTTGTCAGCCTAAGCCAATCTTGTCCGACAGGTGAGTTATCATAGGTATATAACAAATGACAAGCTCATCTTATCCCACAGGTGAGTTCTCTTAGGTATATAACAAATGACAAGCTCATCTTGTCCGACAGGTGAGTTCTCTTAGGTATATAACAAATGACAAGCTCATCTTATCCCACAGGTGAGTTCTCTTAGGTATATAACAAATGACAAGCTCATCTTGTCCCACAGGTGGGTTATCTTAGGTATATAACAAATGGCAAGCTTATCTTGTCCCACAGGTGAGTTATCATAGGTATATAACAAATAACAAGAACCAGGTAGCTGCTATGGATAAGTGAGATATTACGACCAGCACATGTTGTAGGCTGAATGTATGCAGGAATATGTGACCATTCTTTCTACCAAATGTTGTAGGCTGAATGTATGCAGGAATATGTGGCCATTCTTTCTATTACATGTTGTAGGCTGGCCCTGCAGCCAGCAGGGTTAGGATCGGCTAGCCTCTCCCAGGAGGGGTGAAGAGCGAAAATTAGTAGCCTGCCGATGACCCGCAGACTACACAAGTCAACCCCCGCCTCCACGTGGTGTAGACCTGGCAACCATGACCGCGAGGTCATGGGCTAACGGGGCTATGGCTCGCCATAGGGGATGGACTCCCTGTGGTCAGATTAGTGTCCTAAACCTGCGACTGGCCTAGCAACCCGGCAGGGGATCTTCATACTGCTCGTAGAAAAACTAAGAAGTCACCTCGACACCGCAAGGTACAAGAGGAACATGATGAGATGATGAGATGAGGCTGAATGCGTGCAGGAATAGGTGGCCAGTCTTTCCACCTCATAACCTGCGAGAGTTACACACGGAATCACCCCCCTCCCCCACCGCTATGATGACATTACCAGCGCATTTCCCCATACATGTGATATGTCAGATATAAAAACACATTGTTTTTGTCCCCCACGTGAGTTATTTGTCATATAATTATACAATGTGATTACTCCGCAGGTGATACATTTAACTATAAGTACACATTACATTGTCCCGCTCGTGAGTTAGTTTAGATATAAATACAGATTATGATTGTCCTCACATGCGTTATCTAATATATGCACTGTCGTAGTGTGCAATGTCTCGTCTCTATTGTGCAACAAAGAATGACCACGTTTCAATTGTCGTCACTATTGGACAACATAGAATGGCCAAGTGTTCATGTCTCGTCACTATTGTACAACATAGAATAAACAAGTGTCCATGTCTCGTCACTATTGTACAACATAGAATGACCAAGTGTTCATAATTCGTCACTCTTATACAAAATAGAATGACAAAGAATTCATGTCACGTCACTATTTTACGGTGCAATAAACTCGCACAATGAATGAACAGCTGCAGGACGTTACAATCAACACCAGCATTTCTTGGTTATCTGTGACTGACTACACAATTTGACGTTCAGTAGTTTGCCATACGTTCCTGATGTAGAAGCTGCAGGGATGTGGTTTCATAGACGAATGAGTAGAACACCGTGGAGGGTTGGACAGAACAATGACGACATCTTGACAGAAGTTAGCTCATAAAGAGAACTGGTTACGGGAATCAGAAGAAGACACACCGCAGTCTATGGACAAGTCATGAGAATGGGGCAGCTGCATTAGTGTGTGGAACCTACTAGGCAGCAGAGGAGGGTGACGTGTCGACGAGTACACTTGTTCTTTGAGCGACAGTTTTAGTCACATCATTGGGGCACATTGGAGTCCTGGTGTGTCACTATAGCGTTCAGTGTTTGTATTGTCTGGTGTGTCCTCTAACATCTACTTCTGTCCGCTATTTATATTGTCTGTTGTGTCCTGAAATATCTACTTACGTCCTCCTTATAGTGTCTGGTGTGTCATCAAATATCTAATTCTTTTCTCTATTTCTATTGTCTGCTGTGCCCTCTAAAATCTACTTCTGTCCTCTACTGCTAATGTCTGGTGTGTCCTCTAATATCTTCTTCTTTTCTCTACTTCTATTATCTGAGCGGGCTGACAAGCTCGCAGGTATGGCTAATGTGGAGGGTGGACGCGCTATGGACCAGGCTGACATTCTGAATGCTCTACGAGAAGTAAGACTGTTGCGAGAACCAAGTGATGACTGTGAATCTACAACCATGGTCAGACTGCGACAACTGCAAATTAAAAGAGATGTTGCCAAACAAGACCACTACGCAGGAAGCCAAAGAAGATTAATTAACTATCACAGAACTGGTGTCGTGAGCCGCTACACGCTGCGGGATTTGCTGAGGAAGGGATCCGAGCACTTATGGACTGAATGGTTCGATGTGCAATGAGGATGATCTGTCGACTAACTAACTAACTAACTAACTAACTAACTAACTAACTAACTAACTATCTAACTAACTAACTAACTAACTAAATAACTTCCATTATCTGATGATTCATCTAATACCTACTTCTTTCCTCTACTTCTATTGTCTGGTGTGTCCTCTAATATCTACTTATTTCCTCTACTTCTAATGTCGGCTATGTTCTTCAATATCTACTTCTAACCTCTACATCTATCAGTGTCGATCATCACATATTACTGTATTTCTTGGTTAGCCGTGGCTGAAAGGTAACGGTGACTGCCTTAGGCTCTGAAGCCACCGGTTCGATCCCTGAATACGAACGGAATATTCCCATTATCGCGTCTCCACGATCTCTTGGGTTGTGAGATTATCGGATACCTCGCCCTGCACAGTAAAATTCCCAAGACAGTTGGCAATAGCAGAGAGCAGGCTGTAAAGCGTCTGCTCTGGCAATTTTATTAAGAGTAAACCCACGGGTAGAGAGAGCCCTTTACCTAGGATACAATATGTCTAGATGTAACTAACCTGGCACAAATGCTGGCTAAAGTCGGAGACTGATTTCTGAGGTGGGTAACTAGATATCATGCAATCCCATAGAAAGTCGGAAACTGATTTCTGAGATGGGTAACTTGATATTACGCACTCCTATAGACAGTCGGAGACTGATTTCTGAAGTGGGTAACTAGACATGACGCAATCCTATAGAAAGTCGGAGACTGATCTCTGAGGTGGGTAACTTGATATGATGCAATCCCATAGAAAGTCGGAGACTGATTTATGAGGTGGGTAACATGATATGATGCAATCCCATAGAAAGTCGGAGACTGATTTCTGAAGTGGGTAACTAGACATGACGCACTATTATAGAAAGTCGGAGACTGATTTCTGAGGTGGGTAACTTGATATGAAGAACTTCCATAAAAAGTCGGATACTGATTTCTGAGGTGGGTAACTAGATATGATGCAATCCCATAGAAAGAAGGACGATGAAGAAGATGAAGAAAAAGGAGAAGAAGAAGAAGTGTATTTCTTGTATAACTCACAACGGGCGTGTAACTGACAGGATTTGTCAATCAACACGTACACTGCTGTCATGTTATAATGTGCGATTCTTATCTATACGCTTGCCTGCCGACTGGTTGTCATGTGTTCAAATTCCCGATCGGGTCAGATTTAAAACTTGAACTAGGCTCTCAGGTCGGCCCATTCTATAATGCGCACAAGGAAATGTCGCGGGAAATAAAAGATGCTGGCGTAATCTTGAACGCATCTCTTAACTGGTCCCGACTGGTCTATACAACCATAGGGCAGGCGTAATCTTGAACGCATCTCTCAACGAATCCCGACTGGTCTATACAACCATGGGGCAGGCGTAATCTTGAACGCATCACTCATCGAATCCCGACTGGTCTATAAGACCATGGGGCAGGCGTAATCTTGAACGCATCACTCATCGAATCCCGTCTGGTCTATACAATCATGGGGCAGGCGTAATCTTGAACGCATCTCTCAACGAATCCCGACTGGTCGATACAACCATGGGGCAGGCACTATATGTCCCGAATTCCCTCTGGGGTGTAGAACTATCTCCTTTGTTGTTTACTGCTTTGTTCCATCCATCCATCATGTGCCATGCCGATAGGCGTGGGCGGTCATGTTCTGCCGTATCACTCAATCACCAGAGTCGTGGATCATCTCCGGGTTCCTGTCTCCATCATGCCACGTGGCCATGCCATCCAGGTATTTACTTCTCAATCTTCCCCTTGGTCTCCTCCCTTCGATTTTGTCAGGTGTAACCAAATTCTCCAAGTCATATCTTCTCATAACATGCCCAAAACAGTTTAACTGTCTACGTCTGATGACTCTAATCAGTTTACAATCTTCATTTGTTTCTTGAAATCAAATGCGCTATCTCGTAACACCAAGATCACAATATACAAAACAATGATTAGATTAGTTGTGCTGTATGGCTCTTAAACCTGGAGTACAACTAAAGGAGACAAAGCTTTGTTACAAACCTTTGAGAACAAAGTCTTAAGACGCATCTTTGGGCCCATTAGAGATACATAAAGTGGAGAGTGGAAAAGAAGAAGCAACAAAGACATGTATGATCTGTTTAAGTCCCCGCTAATCACTGGAAACATGAAGGCTAATAGACTGCAATGACTGGACCATATAAAAAGAATGGAAGATAATAGGGAAACAAAACTCGCTTACACTCAAGAAATAAATGACCGTAGCCCCCGAGATAGACCAAGAAGACGGTGGAGAGATAATATACATACAGACCTACAAGCACTTGGAATCAGCGTCTGGCAAGAGAAGGTCAACCAGAGAGACTAATGGAGACGGCTTGTATCTGCAGCAAAGAACCGCAATGGCTCGGAATGCTGAAGAAGAAAAGAAGAAGTAGAAGAAGAAGAAGAAGAAGAAGAAGAAGAAGAAGAAGAAGAAGAAGAAGAAGAAGAAGAAGAAGAAGAAGAAGAAGAAGAAGAAGAAGAAGAAGAAGAAGAAGAAGGAGGAGGAGGAGGCGGAGGAGGAGAAGAAGAAGAAGAAGAAGAAGAAGAAGAAGAAGAAGAAGAAGAAGAAGAAGAAGAAGAAGAAGAAGAAGAAGAAGAAGAAGAAGAAGAAGAAGAAGAAGAAGAAGAAGAAGAAGAAGAAGAAGAAGAAGAAGAAGAAGAAGGAGAAGAAGAAGAAGAAGAAGAAGAAGAAGAAGAAGAAGAAGAAGAAGAAGAAGAAGAAGAAGAAGAAGAAGAAGAAGAAGAAGAAGAAGAAGAAGAAGAAGAAGAAGAAGAAGAAGAAGAAGAAGAAGAGGAGGAGGAGGAGGAGGAGGAGGAAGAGGATTTGTTTCTTGAAAGACTTGTTCTTTGGTTTTTTGTGTCTGTCCGTGGTATTCTTCGCATTTTCCTCAGAAACCACATTTCCAGAACCATCAGATGTTTTTTTTTTTTTTTTAGCTTGACTGGTCATTGTCCACGCTTCACACCCATACAAAAGTACAGGTTCTATGTAGCACTTCAACACTCTTTTTCTCGTTTCAATTGATATCGTTTTATTGGTCAGTATGTTTTTCATCTTGCAAAATCTACCTTCACAATGACAATTCTTGTTCTAATCTTATGTGTTATTTGGCCTAAATTCCATGCTGCTATGTCTGGAAGTGAACGATGTAGATGTCACGTGATCTGTGTTTGGCCGGTTCTTGCTGTGGTTCTAAATAGCTTACCTGGTTGGGCGTATTTTGTAGTTTGGATTAGTAAAGCTGCGTCATTTCTGTGAACAAATCAGTCAGGTGAGTTTGAGACTGGTAAAGCAATGTCATTTATGTGAACGAATCAGTCAGGTGAGTTTGAGACAGGTAAAGCAATGTCATTTATGTGAACGAATCAGAGTCAGTCAAGTTAGTTTGGGTCAGGTACAACTGTATCAATTCTGTGAAAAAAATCAGTCAGTTTAGTTTGGGATGTGTGAAGCTGTATTATTTCTGTAAACAAATCAGAGTCATGTTAGTTTGTGGCAGGCAAAGCCGTTTTATTTCTGTCAACAAATCAAAGTAAGGTTAGTTTGCGACTGGTAAAGCGATATCATGTCTGTCAACAAATAAGTCATTTTATTTTGTGAAAGGTAAAGATGTATCATTTATGTAAAGAAATCAGTCATGTTAGTTTATGATATGTAAAGCTGTATCATTGTGTCAACAAATCAGAGTCAGGTTATTCTGGAACTGGGAGAGGTGTGTCAGTTCTGTGAACAAATCAGTCAGGTTAGTGCGGGACTTGTAAAGCTGTATAATTTCTGTGAACACATCAGAGTCAACCAGGTGTGATTTATGTCTTCATTTAATCATCTCTTTTATGAATGTGTGTAATACAGCAATACAGTAAACTGAGACTTTGAATTATTTATTCACTCATTGGCAAGCGTATTAAAGAATAGAAGAAGAAGCTGGGGGAAAAGGAGGAGGTCGAGCAGAAATTATGTTTTCTTTTTGTTATTGTTATGTGTGTTGTTGGTGTTATTATTGTTTGTTGTTATTGTTATTGTAATTCTTGTAGTTATAGTTATTGTCATTATGGTTGTTATTGTTGTTATAGTTGTTGTAATTGTTATTGCTATTGTTCTTGTTATTGTATTATCATTATTATTGTTATATTGCATTTATTCTTATTTTTTTTGCTACTGTTATTGCTATTGTTGCTGTTATTTTAATTGTCGTTGTTATTGCTATTGTTACTCTTATTGCTATTGTTATTGTTGTTACTGTTAATTATTGTTATTGTTATTATGTAGTTAGTGTTATTATTATTGTTGTTATTGTAATTACTTTTTTAAAAATAAATTTAGTTGCTTGTCCTTCACAGGACCTAGCAGTAAACCCCAGCATTTTGGCTGATCGTGATTCCTGGGCAAGTTTTACGTTCAGTAGTTTGCCATTGCTTTCTGAACGACCAGCATCTATACCTTTTTCGAAAAAGCCAGCACACTTGTGTTTCGAACCCGTGTATACGAAATTTTTAGTCGTGTCTGTAAAACATTCGCCACTGAGGTAGGTCTTGTATTATAGTTATTGTTATTATTATTGTTGTTATTGTTGTTGTTGTTGTTATTGTTATTATTATTGTATTGTGTTTGTTGTTGTTCTTGTCGTTATTATTATTGTTGTTGTTATTGTCGTTGTTATTATTGTTAATATTGTTTTATTGTTATTGTTGTTATTGTTATTGTTGTTGTTATTGTTGCAGTCGGTGTTTTGCAGTTTAAAGAATAGTGAACGCAGTTTCCCTATTCCCCGAAATTCCTGGTCGAGGGTACGAGATCGATGTGGGAACAGATCGCTTTCCGTTGATTTCTATGTTATGAGAGTCATTCATTCATTTATGATGTGCCATGAAAAAAAGCGTGGTCGGTCATGTTCTGCCATCTCACTCGATCACCAGAGTCGTGGATCAGCGCCGTGTTTCTGTCTCGACCATGCCACGTGGCCAAGCCATCCAGGTATTTAATTCTTGATCTTCCCCTTGGTCTGTTCCCTTCGATCTTGCCAGTTGTCACCAAGTTCTCCAATTCATTTCTTCTCATAACATGCCCAAACATTTTTGACTGTCTACGTCTAATTTCTCTAATCAGTTTGCGATCTTCATTTGTTTCTTGAAGGACCTGTTCATTGGTTTTTCTATCTGCCATGGTATTCTTTGCATTTTCCTCCGAAACCACATTTCCACTGCCATCAGATGTTTTTTCAGCTTGTCCGATCATTGTCCACGCCTCACATGCATATATAAAAGTACAGGTTCTATGCAGCACTTCAACACTCCTTGCCTCGTTTCAATTGATATCTTTTTATTGGTCAGTATGTTTTTCATCTTGCAAAAGGCTACCTTCGCCATGGCAATTCTTGTTCTTAATCTCTTCGAGGCATCTCCCATCAGATGTTATGACTGTTCGAGATAGTTGTACCGATTCACTTGTTTAAGAATATGCCCATTTATTTGTATATTACATTGTGGTATCTCTTCCTTCCTAGTGACGACCATAATCTGTGTCTTCTTACAGTTCAATTCTAACCCCAGTTGTTCACTGTGTGCAACAACCGCATCTACTAAATTTTGCAGGTCCTGTTCATTGTCTGCAATCAAGACTGTATCATCTGCGTATCTAATGTTATTGATGTATCGTCCCCCAATGTTGATTCTTTCCATATCTTCTATATTTCTGAAAATATGTTCACTGTACAGAGATAAAAAGATCTCACACCTCTCTTAATAGGCTGATATTGACCTACTTCATTATCAATTTTAGCAGAGTCGCCAACCATTATGGCCAACCGCCTCAGAGAGGTCCATGGCAGCCGGATCGTATAGCGTGTTGATACGCATTCTTAACTCAGAAAGCAAACCGGAGTGAAACGGTAGCAGCAACTCTCAAGGTGAAAGCAACCAAATTCAAATAAACTTTGAAAACGTAAACATATATAAAAGCCAGCCTCCGTAGAATCCAGGTTTTGTCATTCTTTATTGTCTTTTGATACAAATGGGGCTGTTCCAAGACGGCATATCAAAATGGTATGACAATTATGGCTATTAGTTACTCTACAAAAGCGAGGACAATTAGTTCATTTTCGATATCATCTGAAAAATAACATTTCCTTTGTGATTCTTTTTGCCTTAGCCCTTTCCTTCCATATTGTTAAGTGCTTAAGTAATGATGATTTCAAGGATACTAGATGGAACCAAAACTTCCCACTAGGACCAAGCGTCTTATCTAATCGCTGGCGAGATAGCTTCTGTGTCTTATGTATCTTGTAGTCAACATACAACATCGTCCTCGCATCATCAAGCCACGGTGCTCACCCGTGCACTGCTTACTAATTTTTACATTGCACAGTAATTATTATTTCTAATTCCAGACCTGGCCATGCTTTGTTTTTGAACCCCTACCTTTAGGCGTTACGCTGTTATAGATTCTTACCTTTGTCATTTATAAGACTTTTCCTAGAAAAGTCTTGGAACAAAACCTATATTTTTCCTAACTATAACACTCAACCCCAAATTAATTTCCAATTGCTTAATAATTACAAAACAAAAAAAACTGTAAAAATCTAACTATCTATTCCAAACGATATTTAAGCATATATCATTGAACTTATTAGAACTCTACATTAAACATTCTCATAATTCAACCAATCATTTGAGTCTGGCTATCCTGGCATTACTATTACTTGCTTCAGTCGTCAACAGGATACCTTGAGAAATCCTACATTGGTTATGGGTGGCACTGGCTATCCGCTGCCACCCACAACATTATTCCAATTTTACAACTAACAACATATAGTCGGAAACGCTTCCATTGCTCATGATGGCCAACAGCAATCTGCCTGTGACTACACCAATACATGATCATTACACATTAATACTTCTTCTTCGTCGTCTATATTCTCTATGGTCATTCCCCAGCAATCCGCTTATGACCATACGAATATACAGTTATTACACATTATTACTTGCATCATCATCAACATGTGTCAAAATACACCATGACATTCATGGAGTGACACACAAACAACAACAACAAAAAACACAAGGACAGAAAGAGAAAAAGAACTGGTGGCCAACTGAGAATACATAGAGAGATGAAAAACAAATTCCTCACATCACCAAAATCTGAAAGGTTAATCAATCTCATTCTCCTATAAGCAATCAACGAATTTTATGATCTGGTGATTTACAACTCACAAGGAAATCAACAAGCCTACATACTACTTCAAACTTCAAATGATAATGGATGGAGAGTCATCAACCTACCAGAAGCCAAAGGACTGTAGATCAGCAGTACCAGACTGCAAAGAAAGGATATACACAAACAAACTTGGAAATCATGTGACAAGAGAACCTATAATCAAATAGATCACAATTTATTTGACAACAAAAATGCATCAAACATACAACAGTTAGAAGCTAAAGAGGAGCTGAGTGCCACAGCGACCACTTCCTCGTTGGGGCAAAATTTAAAATAAAACTTAAGAGAGCTTTCTATGCTATAGTGTGTGTTTTTTTTTTTTTTTTTTTTTGTTGCCTCAATATAAAATTCAATATCTCAGTAACCAACTGAGGGAAAATTATGAGATTTAACATATAACCTTATAATTATGTCCACCCAACAAAAAAATTTTTGTTCTGGAGATTGTACAGCAGATTTCAATGTTTGTTTATATGTGGTATATATTTTCTTGCGCCCGCTTTCATTACATCATTTTAAGAGTATTAACGCTTCAACAAGACACTCCCCCGCGGTTTTTGAAATTTGTCTGCGCGGTTTTCTCTTTTGGCAGATTTAGGGAATTTATATGGGGAAGTTCAGAGGTGTCGTCAAACTGTGTGTTCTTTCATGAAACGTGATTATATTAATAAACTAGCTGGCTCGGCCCGGCTCCTGGCGGGGATCTATCTATCTATCTATCTATCTATCTATCTATCTATCTATCTATCTATCTATCTATCTATCTATCTATCTATCTATCTATCTATCTATCTATCTGCCTACCTGCCTGCCTGCCTTCCCGCCTGCCTGCTTGCTTATCTATGTATCTATCTATCTATCTGCCTACCTGCCTGCCTGCCGGCCGACCGACCGACCGACCAACCCAAAAAAAATAAGAAAGAAAAAATAAAAAAAAAAAAAAAAAAAAAAAAAAAAAATAAAAAAAAATAAGAAAAAAACAAAAAAAAAAAACAAAACAAAAAACAAGAAAAAAAAAGAACAAGAATAAAAAAAAAAAAAAAAAAAAAAAAAAAAAAAAAATAAAAAAATAAAAAAAAAAAAATAAAAAAAAAAAAAAAAAAAAAAAAACAATAATTAATAAAAAAAAAAAAAAAAAAAAAAAAAACAGTTGCCGGTGTGCGTAACAGTGGATAGGGAATTGTTGAGCATTAGGCTGAGAATATAGTAGGTAGTGTTTAGTTGTGACAGTATCTTGGGTTGAACATTGATAGTGTTCCATGAACTTGTGGTCTATAGGAAATACTGTGTTGTCCTGTGTTACCGGTGACTTGGTACATATTAATGTATAAAATACTCTGTAAGGTGTGGACAGGGAACTGATTATGGGTTCCTTGGTAAATGTAGCTATTTTGGTAGGCAGGGAAGGTAATTTGTCAGTACACAGATGGCATTCTGGTGTGTGTTAACTGAATCAGTGTTGAGATGTTGTGTTTGTTTGCAGTGTCTGATGTGTGTTAACCAAATGTGTTGTGATGTTGTGGCAGTTTGCAGTGGCTGATGTATGTACTCTGTTATTTGTAGCTATGTGTTTACAGCTGGACAAATGAGATCAATCTTCCACTGCTTGTGCGTGTAGGAGCTGTGTGGTGTAGTTACATTGAACTGAGAAGGTGGAACCGATTGACATTGTTGCATTAGAAGGTGTTCTATCCTAGCAATATCAAGTGTAATCTCATGATAGCAGTGGCACAACTGGAGAAGATAATGAGGTGGGTGATCTGATGATGCAACATTGATTGTTGTATTTAACAATTAGATATGTAGTCACCTTTAAGAAGAATGAGGCAACACAAGAATGATCATGCCAGTCACCAAGGGTTACCCCAGAATAGCAGTAGTACAACTAGAGGGGCAAGGTGGATAATTTGATGGAAGACATTTATGACCTATGGGTTAATTCATGTGTTATATTGTATGTGCTCATTGCTTCATGTGTTTAATATGTCTTCTTTATAATGATAATCATAGATTGTGTTTTCCATTGTTACAGGAGCGGCTGACTAGTTAGTGTCAGCAGGCCAGGGTTCTTGGTGGGATAGTAAATTGTGTCACAACTCTTGTTTATGTCGCGTCTTGGGGTTTATGTTGTGTAACCTATGTTTTTGTAGTGCCTTATTATCTGTGCAGTGTTGCTTGCGTCAAAGTTCTTTATAGTGTCAGTATAACCAGCCATTGTTTGGAACACCTGTGTTGTGGTACTTGATGTACCCTGTTGTCTTAAGCGCTGCTGATTGGTTAGGGGTTACCCACTGTGGTGATTTGGTATATACAGTTGTCTATTGTATCTGTTATTGACATGCAATGTGCTGTTAGAAGAAATAAAGAGCTTGTTTATTTGTCCTTGATTTGTTTGTTTAGTCTCTTTTAGTTTTTACTTTTTACAGTCACTATTTCTACCACAATCTAACACCTTAATCCAATGTCTGGGTCTCAAATATGACAGTCAGTCCAGAGTTGAGGCCCCTGTCTGAGATCTCGTATATCTTCTTATCTAATTACTATCCTCTTTTTTTGTCGGTTGAGGCGGTGTGAGGTTCTCTCTCTTTTCACTATTTTTCTTCTTTGGCCGTAACGAAGTCAGAACTACTCTTTACCTCTTAGCACCGTAGTGAAGGAAGCATCAGTCTTTATGATTGTCTCCCTTTGTTCTTTTACCATCGACTACAAAATGGCGACCCCGACGAGATCTTGTGGCAGCCTTTGAATTGTTCTGTTAGGATTGTTTTAGTATCTAGTGATTGTTTTGTGTGATAGGGCAGTGTTTATGTTTGTGGTGTCCATTGTCTTTGAGTTGTGACATTAGAACCCAGGTTTGCCGCTGAGATCCCCCGGGCATTGCTGCACAAGAGAGGAGTCCCCTGTATGGTGAGTGGGCTCAGATAAATTGCCTCCTAGTACACTTTCACTGTATCCTATCCAGAGCAAGGATGGCTCTGTCTTCAACGTTAGGGACCGCAGTTCCCCTCCCAGTTGGTGCCCCTGACGTCACAGGGCCCACTGGTTAAGTCAGGTACATAGTTGCACCTGTGAAGATAGAAGTTCCTTGTTTTGGCCAGAAAAGTGGGCCAACTGTTGAGAAGTATGTGAGGAAGGTGAGATCTGCCTGGAGGGCTGGTGCAGTGTGCGATGAAGATAAAGTTGAAATCATTTGGGAAAGTGTTGTTCCCAATGTGTGGGCAGAACTTGAGCTTAGGTCAGCTTGTAATGACCCTGAAGAGATGCTGCAGACCATTCAGCAGGTGTATGGAGAGCAGCGCAGCATGGTGGAACTTGCTGCAGCTTTCTTCCAAGTGAAACAAGATGCTGGGGAATCCATCATGGATTTCTCTCACCGGGTCCACAAAGCTTTTCGTTTGGTGCTGGAAGCTCAGAGAAAGAGGGGCATGGTTGCTTGGGATCCAGTGATCCTAAGAGACTGGTTTGTTGCAAAACTACATAATGTTCTCAGCAGGAGAATGGCAGAGGAGAGGATATCGCAAGATCCTGCAGTGACTTTCCTCTGTGTTAGAGACTTGGCAATGCGATGGGCTGGTGTGTCGTTAGCTCCAGAAGTCTGTACATACCAATATGTAGAACGTCAAGATTACAGTTCAGAGAGGTGGCCTAATGCCAGTGGTCAGTGTCAAGGGGTCCAGCATGATGATGTGGTGGTGGAGGAACTTCGAGCTAAGCTAGGTCGGATGAGAGCCTTAGCTGATTCGTTGCTGCAGCCCAAGGTACAACGCAAGAGGTGCAATGTTTGTCGAAGCCGCACACACCTCCAAAACAGGTGTCCGAAGAGAGGGGTTGGTGTTATTCAGAACCCCTCTGGAGTCAATTGTAGCAAAGCATTTGCCAGCGTAAGCCACCGAGACAAGCTGGGCCTTAAGCGACAACAGAGTCCGCCCCAGGTTGGTCCTTCTAAAGGATCAGCCCCAGCAGTTCAGGTGGGTGCAGTGTCAACTTCTGGTAGCCGGATGGTTATGTGTGGCAACCAGAGAAATTTCTTTCGCAGGAAGAGGCGGAGGAGGAGGGGACGATGGAAGTCTCCTTGTATCAGTGTGGTCGACCAGTTAGAAGGTGTCAGAAATGTGACAGGTGGACCGTGTAGTGTGACTAGTGTGGGCCAAAATGTTCTGCATACCGATATGTCATCTCGTGACTTTGTGCAAAAGGGGATTGTGAAAGTCCACCAGCAAGAACTTTTGCCCGTTAGACATGGTTGTGAAAGATAGAGACTGTTTTCATCCGTTTAGAAATTCCAGTCTTTTGGATTGACAGCCTTAGTGTAGTTAGTTAATTAGCAGTTATGTTTTGCTGTTGTTATATATTATGATTGCAGGTAGATGGTGTCATGTGATGACATGTCTTTCTTTTAGAGTGCAAGAACGCCAGGCAGACCAGGTGAAAGGGGTGGTTCTGTTGTTCATGTGGTGTTGTCATTAATATTATTGAAATAACAATGTTTTGTTGGCCCGGTATATTTTCCTTTATGTTTATATTCAGGTTACAGGTGACACATGATGAAATGTTCTTTTTAGTGTAGAGATACAGGTTGATAGAAAAACAAGTCATTTAGGTACCACAGTAGCTGCAGGAAGCTTATATTTGAAGAGACAAAAGGTATTATTTTTAAATACATTTTGTGTTGAATTTCCAGAGTTAAGGGAAGTAGTAACCAATATAAAGGTTACTGGTTTAATGTTTATGTTTGTTTAATAATTTTGTGGAAGAAGTGAGGGTTGTATTCATTTTGTTATAAGTGGTGCTCTTATAGCAGAAGAGCTATTTTTCCTCACTGATGTCATTTTAGTCATTAGTACCAACAACTGAGCTAGTATGGTTTATACTTTTGTGTTGAGATTATTGGTATTTGGAAAAGACTGATGCTTGGTGATGTAATCTACACTGGTTCACATTGTAAGTGATGATTGAATAGAAAAAGACTATTTTGTTAAGTGGTACTCTTCAGGGATATAACCAGCAGTTTAGGTTTTGGAGGAGGTAACATGTGACATAGATTTGTTATGCCTTTGTCATTTTGATGGCGGTTTGTGTGTAAATTAAAATGAATCCTTGTTTCATTGATGGTTGTTTTTGGATGAGGTCACAGGTGGATTTTTTTTTTTTTGGGGCGTTTGTAATTTTGATGATGGTTTATGTGTAGATGTTAACTTGTAAAGAGATAGTTGGGGTAAGGGGATACGATAGTCCATTCCTTTTGACGGGACGTCAAAAAAGTAGGGGGTTGGATATGTCACAGCGCCAAACCAAGGCACTTAGTTTGGTCTGTGAAAACCGTACGGTCCTGGCCACGCCGGAAACGCCACTTTATCACAAAGACCGGAGGCTATTTTTCCTTGTAGCAGCCAGCCACGTCGGTTTGTGCTGGTGAGAGATGCGGGCAGTATGGCCTTCAGTTCAGTGCTGTTCTGTTGTTGTCAGGTGGGAACAATTCCCTGAGTTGATCTGTGTCAACTAATGTTGTGACAAAACTGTAAGTTTTAACTGATTAAGTTTAAAATGTTTAATCTAATAAATATTTGTTAATCGCAGCACACGCCAGTTTACCAATTTGAAAGTGTTTGCATGGGTGAAAAAAGCTGTTAGGCAGAGTTGTAGGAACAAAGAAATATAAATAGATAATGTAGATGAGTATTACTAAAGTGAGCTGTTCTACAGATCAATGTAACGTCCCTGAGGTTTTAGGAATATAACATTTAATTCATAGGGATGCCAGCAATCAGACAATGGTGATGTGAAATACGAAGATAGGTCATTAGTGGTGGTTAAATATGGTAGAGACTGATGTCATGTCATGCCAGCCATGCTGGCACAAGATTATTTTGTTGAGAATGTATTTTACATGATTATCCTAGGACACTGTGTTACTGGCCAAATAGGTAGTGATTGATTTTGTGCTGTCCCTCTGTAAATGTTCCAAGCTAGCAAAAAAGTGGGATATTCACCAAGATATATGTATGAGGTGTAAATTGAGATGTATGAGGTCATAAAATATTAGTTGATGAAGAGACCATGCCTAAAATTGAATGCTTATGAGTAGGGGAAAATAACCATAATATAGGTGTAATATTTATAACATGTGTAAAGCAGAGAATACTTACATATTATATGTGGAAATGATGGGTTAATGTTTAAGCTATGTAGTTAGGACATGTAGGTAATAAATAGAAGTGAAGGAAATAATGTGTTGAATTGTAGGGACGCCATGCAGATTGATAGCCACTAGGCGTAGGAAATAATGCATCTTAATATGCGGGGTGCGTATCAGCAATCATTGTGTAATCGTAACTGCGAATGAAGTGTGGCTTTACTGAGGGAGAACAGGCAGGTGCATCTGGAACTGAAGGCCATACTGCCCGCATCTCTCACCAGCACAAACCGACGTGGCTGGCTGCTACAAGGAAAAATGGCCTCCGGTCTTTGTGATAAAGTGGCGTTTCCGGCGTGGCCAGGACCGTACGGTTTTCACAGACCAAACTAAGTGCCTTGGTTTGGCGCTGTGACATATCTATCTATCTATCTATCTATCTATATATCTATCTATCTATCTATCTATCTATCTATCGATATATCTATCTATGTATCTAACTATCTGCCTACCTGCCTGCCTGCCTTCAAGCCTGCCTGCCTGCCTGCCTGCTTATCTATCTATCTATCTATCTATCTATCCATCTATCTATCTATCTATCTATCTGCCTACCTGCCTGCCTGCCTGCCTGCCTTCCCGCATGCCTGCTTATATATCTATCTATATGTTTATCTATCTATCTATCTATCTATCTATCTATCTATCTATCTATCTATCTATCTATCTATCTATCTATCTATCTGCCTACCTGCCTGCCTGCCTGCCTGCCGACCGGCCGACCGAGCGACCAACCCACCCACCAACCCAATCAGCCAGCCAGCCAGCCAGCCAGCCATCCACCCACCCATCCACCAACCTTTATGCCTACCTACCTACCTACCTACCTGTATGTCTGTCTGTCTGTCTGTCTGTCTGTCTGTCTGTCTGTCTGTCCGTCCGTCCGTCCGTCCGTCCGTCCGCCCGCCCGCCCTCCCGCCTGCCTGCTTATCTATCTATCTATCTATTTATCTATCTATCTATCTATCTATCTATCTATCTATCTATCTATCTATCTATCTATCTATCTATCTATCTATCTATCTATCTGGCTAGCTGGCTATCTATCTATCTATCTATCTATCTATCTATCTATCTATCTATCTACCTGCCTGCCTGCCTGCCTGCCTGCCGACCCGCCGGCCCACCGACCGACCGACCCACCGACTCACCCACCCACCCACCCAGTCAGCCAGCCAGCCAGCCAGCCATCCACCGACCCACCCACCCACCTACCTTTCTGCCTACCTACCTACCTACGTACCTACCTTTCTGTCTGTCTGTCTGTCTGTCTGTCTGTCTGTCTGTCTGTCTGTCTGTCTGTCTGTCTGTCTGTCTGTCTGTCTGTCTGTCTGTCTGTCCGCGCTATTAAATATTGATAAAAGTTACTGGAAAAAACGTCAGAACCATGTGTTGAAAGAGGAAGAGGACTATTGGAGAAAGGATGGATTGACTTTTATGCAACCGAGAGCAATCATCAACCTACTGGAATCGTCCGACACAGATTAAGGTCTGAGCAGATCGCAGATCTTAATCTACGTACACACTTACTGGGATATTTTGCTCCAACTATTCAGACGAATTGCAGGCCCTAAACATTACAGCATCAGCATCAGCTGAAGAAACAAGAAGGAAATGAAAAATAAGATAAGAAATATATTCCTTCTACTTTCTTGTTAATTTACAAATTATTTACCTCGTGCCTCTGTAAATTCTCTGTCTTTACTAATATTACAAATTGCACCCCTCTCGGGATTCTCCGTGGTGAAGTGGTCAAGCCGTCTGACTCGGGCTCCGAAGGTTGTATGTTCGATTCCGTGCCGCGTCCTTCATTTCACGAGTGAATTTTTCGGAGACTCCCGAGGGTCGTCGCTGGAGCTACGGAGTTCGTGCTTGTGCTGCGGAAAGGAACTGAGCCATATGGGATAAACACCCGGTGCAATGCAGCCGACCCTGTCGATTTTAAGCTAATTCTTTCATTGCACCCACTCTCATACGAATCCGGATACGCCTTTGTGTGTCAACAGAATTGACATGTCTCACATTACCGTAAAAATAACTTCGTTAGCGAGAAATCACTAGTTGTTCAGCAAAAGATCAAAGGAATGTCGCCGCTTTCAATGATTTAAGTTGTTTTTGGACCTATCAAAGACATATTCCTTGGGTGGGGGTAAATATAAGACGGCTGGACAAATTTCATAACGATGCAACAGACAGTTTTCAACATAATTGATCGTGAATGACGGCATTCGTTTGTGGACATACTATAGGAAGAATGGCTGTCACGGAAAAAACTGCAGTTTAGTGATTCCTTGATAACTTACATATTAAAATACAAGGAAGGAGGGCTGAAATCCAAACTGGGCTGAATGATATATGCCTCCTGAGTGGGGAAAGAAATACACGTCCCTAAGGGTCGAAAGAAGATGGGATATTAGTGTGTTATTCGCTAGTGTATTTCGATTCCAGGAGGTTAGTGAATATATAAGGTTCAAATCCCCCTATTGAAATCAGAGAAGAGATGAAGGTTACTGCACTTGAGCAAATAAATAAAGTACCTACTTAGAACCAACAAGAACATAGACATGGTTTAATATGAAGAAGTGATAACTTAACGTCAAATACAGAACACTGTATGCTCAAACGAATATACAACTAAAACCCTTAAAAGGAAAAGACGTTAACCTGTGGCAAGCAGGGATACTTAAAACTGCATGCAATTGCACTGTGCCGAAACATTAAACTTTATTAACAATAGACATGGTATAGAACATTCATAGTAACTCTAGACAATGTTGGATAGTGGTGGTGTGTATTCAGAGGTGGATTATAATACCTTCCAAAACGGGAAATATATGAACTTCAGTGACTTACTAAATCGGATTTTTTTTCTGGTGATAAGACATTGAACAGTTGTTTTCTTCAAGAATTGGATTAAGTCCAGACTCAAGCAGGAGGAGATAATTCAGGGTGAGATCACTCCATTTCTGTGTGTGCTGTCCTGTGTTTTGGCCGACAGAAAAGGCGAGAAGAACTACGGCACATACGAAGTCAACCGTCCTATCTTGCATTCACACTAGCAGACAATACCAACTACATATACACAGTACATACATACATACACCAGACATAGTTTTTATTAATAAATCTTTTATTTATCGTTGAAAGGAACTGTTGTCGGAGTATGTGTTGAGGGAATAACAGAGAGAGAGAAAGAAATAGATATATGGAAGGGAAGACAGAAGGGAGGAGTGTAGACAGAAGTCAGTCAATAATCCCAACAGATAATACGTTTGAAAATGTGCTTGTTGATTCCACATTCCTCCCGGGAAAACAAGTGACAATGGCCACATATTCCTGCATACATTCAGCCTGCGACATGTGGTAGAAAGAATGGCCACATATTCCTGCATACATTCAGCCTGCGACATGTGGTAGAAAGAATGGCCACATATTCCTGCATACATTCAGCCTACAATATGTGGTAGAAAGAATGGCCACATACTCCTGCATACATTCAGCCTGCGACATGTGGTAGAAAGAATGGCCACATATTCCTGCATACATTCAGCCTGCGACATGTGGTAGAAAGAATGGCCACATATTCCTGCATACATTCAGCCTGCGACATGTGGTAGAAAGAATGGCCACATATTCCTGCATACATTCAGCCTGCGACATGTGGTAGAAAGAATGGCCACATAATCCTGCATACATTCAGCCTGCGATATGTGGTAGAAAGAATGGCCACATATTCCTGCATACATTCAGCCTACAACATGTGGTAGAAAGAATGGCCACATATTCCTGCATACATTCAGCCTGCGACATGTGGTAGAAAGAATGGCCACATATTCCTGCATACATTCAGCCTGCGACATGTGGTAGAAAGAATGGCCACATATTCCTGCATACATTCAGCCTGCGACATGTGGTAGAAAGAATGGCCACATATTCCTGCATACATTCAGCCTACAATATGTGGTAGAAAGAATGGCCACATACTCCTGCATACATTCAGCCTGCGACATGTGGTAGAAAGAATGGCCACATATTCCTGCATACATTCAGCCTGCGACATGTGGTAGAAAGAATGGCCACATATTCCTGCATACATTCAGCCTGCGACACGTGGTAGAAAGAATGGCCACATAATCCTGCATACATTCAGCCTGCGACATGTGGTAGAAAGAATGGCCACATATTCCTGCATACATTCAGCCTGCGACATGTGTTAGAAAGAATGGCCACATAATCCTGCATACATTCAGCCTGCGACATGTGGTAGAAAGAATGGCCACATAATTCTGCATACATTCAGCCTGCGACATGTGGTAGAAAGAATGGCCACATAATCCTGCATACATTCAGCCTGCGACATGTGGTAGAAAGAATGGCCACATAATTCTGCATACATTCAGCCTGCGACATGTGGTAGAAAGAATGGCCACATAATCCTGCATACATTCAGCATGTGCTGGTCCTAACATCTCATTGTCCCATTGCGGCTACCAGCTTGTTGTTATTTGTTATATACCTAAGATAACTCGCCTGTGGGACAATATATTTGTTGTTATTTGTTATATACCTAAGGTTACTCACCCGTGGGAAAAGATGGGCGTGTTGTTTTTTGTTATATACCTAAGGTTACTCACCCGTGGGACAAGATGGGCTTGTTGTTATTTGTTATATACCTAACAAGACGACAAGGCAGATGTCAGGTCAGATCTTAGTCAGATCTTCGTCAGATATGACTGAGCTACCTGCTTTCTGTCAGCGCCGAATGGTGGGCGGCGCTTACCAAACCCGACACCCCACATTGTGCCAACGGCTTTGGGCGGAAGAGCGCAATTGGGAGGGTACTAGCCTTATCCTGGTGCGAGGAAATGCAACCCAAAGACAAAATAAGTCTTGGCAGGGCAGACCAGACCCTAAGCCTTGGTTGGCAGCTGGTCTAGGATCAAAGCTCCGACAGGCGGACAGTTAGAGCATTGCTTTGCTGATCCGGCAGCTTCTGCAGCTTGTCTTGTTCCAGATGTATAGGTGTTAACTTTCCTCTGGAGTGAACTAGGCAGGCCGAGAGAGGGATTATGCTGCATGGGCAACACATAGTTTCTTTATTTTAGCCCAGGCTTTGTGCTATGGAGAGGCAATACTATTTAGAGCTTTACTCAAGTGAGACCAAGCTAGCGGATCATGCCCTCAACGCCATAGAGGCCCTGCCAACTCTTGACCACCTGGACACACTTCCCACCATAACAGAAGTTAAGTGTGCTATAAATGAGCTTGCATCTAGCAGGGCTCCAGGTAAGGATGGGATTCCACTAGAGGTAATCAGGAGTGGGCAAGACACACTCACTCTACAGATCCACCAGCTAATAGAGCTATGCTGGCGAGAGGGACACTTCTGTGTATTGTTGGGAAAGTATTTGCCAGAATTGTCCTGCGCAGACTTCAAGTCCTGGGAGATCAAGTCTACCCCGAATCACAGTGCGGCTTCCGCCAGAACCGGTCTACCATTGATATGATATTCTCATTGCGACAAATGCAAGAAAAATGCCGGGAACAAAATCAGCCACTGTTTATTTCCTTCATCGACCTCACAAAGGAATTCGATTTGGTCAGTCGTGAGGGTCTTTTCAAAGCACTAAAGAAGATTGGCTGCCCACCAACTCTTATGTCCATTGTGGAATCGTTCCACACAAGCATGAAGGGTATAATCAAGTTTGATTGCTCAACTTCAGAAGAGTTTGAAATCAAGAGTGGAGTTAAGCAAGGTTGTGTACTATCCCCCACATTCTTTGGGATATACTTTTCACTTCTACTGAAATATGCCTTTCGTGATCAGGATGACGGTGTATACATTCACTCACGCTCAGATGGTGGCCTCTATAATGCTTAGAGATTGAAGGCCAAGACCAAAATTAGCAAGGTACTAATCAGAGAGTTGCTTTTTGCGGATGATGCTGCGATTACGACCCACTCTGAGGAAGAATTACAACATCTACTATCTGCATTCTCCAATGCTTGTTCTGAATTTGGTTTAACAATTAACAAAAAGAAGACACAGATTATGTCACAAGGTGCACATGGTGTACCATCAATCTTTATTGACGACGCCGAACTGGAGATAGTAGACCATTTTACATATCTAGGATCAGTGGTAGGTAGCAAATTATCCCTAGATCAGGAAATCAACATCCGGATTGGTAATGCAGCAACAACTATGAACAGGTTAAGAAAAAGAGTCTGGGAGAACAGGAAGCTTACTGCAAAAACAAAAGTCCTTGTCTATCAAGCCTGTGTCCTTAGTACTCTTCTTTATGGCAGTGAAACCTGGACAACATACTCACGCCAAGAGAAACGTGGCAAGAGAAAATCATAAATACTGAAGTATTGGAAAGATCAGGTTGTGTGACGGTGTATTCCATGCTAAGTCTTCGTAGACTTAGATGGATAGGACACGTTAGGAGGATGGATGATGGTAGAATACCAAAGGACATCTTTTTTGGTGAATTACAGACGGGTAGGAGATCTCAGGGTCGGCCTCTACTATGATACAAAGATGTGTGTAAGCGGGACATGTTTGATACAGGCATTGATAATGCACATTGGGAGCACGTCGCCGCTGAACGTGTTGCATGGAGGGCAACTATCAGAAATGGAATAAAGACAAAGGAGAAAATGATTGCAGATAAAGCACACACAGAGCGTGAGAGACGTAAGATGGTGCAAATGGTGGAAATGACCATGTTTTCACATGCACCTACTGTGGGCAAACATTTGCAGCAAGAATTGGCCTTACCAGCCACACTCGCCACCGCCATGGATCGTAGTTATTAAGCCTTTTTGAAGCACAATGTACCAAACTATCGTCTGTCAAGATAGAAAGGTG
>JACEFZ010022635.1:82500-295274 GCA_014155875.1 Cepaea nemoralis
TACAGAACTCCTGTTTGTGGACGATCAAGCAATAATAGTAAAATCAGCGTGGCAGTAACACACATAAAAACTCGACAAAAGCGGAAGCGAGAAGGTGAACAGTAGAACTGTGTGTATAAGAGTTGGAGGGGATATTAATGGGAACATGAGCACCAAGTGTTCATGTTCCCATTAATATCCCCTCCAACTCTTATACACACAGTTCTACTGTTCACCTTCTCGCTTCCGCTTGTGTTTGTTTTCCTGTTTGTTTGCGTGTTTTCTAATAAACTAAAATGTACTTAACTCTCTAACATGTGTATGCGTTAGAGTACTAAATGTGTGTGTTCCTTCGAGCGCCGTAAATCGGTTTATTGTGGTTACAAACGTTCGTCATTCTTATTTGTGACCACAACTCCGCTTTCTGAAGCTCAAAGTACATTCCATATATACTCTACTAAAGTGTGGCAGTAACACACATAAAAGATGCACACACCATTCAGTTCAAAGAACAACAACTCTAAATTCAGGGGACACAATAACTGCTTAGAAACCTGAATGTAACATTGAATATAGCTTTTCACTTGGCTAATTCAGTGGCCTATGTCTCAGTATGGTTGGCTCTATTGATATCTTTGGGAATAGTATGGAACCGGAACCGTTGTCTTCTGACTTATGTCCTGGCTTCCGTCGTTTGACCCTATGTCACTTGACTTTCACCTATTGACTTGTCGTGACCTGTCCTCATATTGCCCAAAATGACAACCCCTATACAAGTTGACTCTATTATGAGTGCAACGCATAATTGTGGTAGTTTTTCAGCATCTCCAATAAGGCCTTAAAGAAGTAGGAAGAGTTAATACTAGGTTAGTAGGGAGACACCAGACATGAGAGATACCAAGCGCTATAAATAGCCTCACAAGGAGACACAGTTGTGTCAGACCAGGGGCCAATGCGTACAACTGAGCGAGGGCTTTCCCCAAGCCATTGGGAAGCTTGTCCTTGCGAGTAACCGTGAATTGCTAGGTTACTCTAACTCACAAGCCAGCGTGCTTGGGACATCACGCACGGAATAGTAACTACTGCACGGAGGGGACAGTGTCCGTGCTAGTCTACGCAATGTGTAGCGTGAAACAGACCCGGACTTGAGACGGTAGAGAGCAGATGTATCCTTGACAAATGCTATAGTTTCTAGGCAATAGGCAAATAATAGGCTGTTAATTTAGATTGTGAATATCAGCATCTGTCAAAGACTGAAGTATAGAAGACCACCCTGAAGGAGTGGTCTACCTCAAGATAGAAGACCACCCTGAACGAGTGGTCTACCTCAAGTAGATTCGAGGTAACCCAGTGCCCCTACATGAGGGCAGGGTAGGTGATAGGGAGGGGAACTATTAACTAGTTCTCTCATGAGACACGGAGATGTCAACCACAGAGAATAAGCACTCTGGTCACGGTAGAATCACGCCTACGTGATAGCCACGGAGAAGTAAAATCCCACTCAAGAGTAAACGGCTACTCTAAGCGTGCTGAGTGTTGCAGCACGCAAAAAGCCGAAGGACGCACGAGGTCCTTCCGCGGGCTGTGTAGCCACGCGAGTAGAATAGTCAGACGGGGACTGACTTTCATAGTGAGCGCATCGATTAGTGTCGATGCACGTTTCCTTAGCCAAGTAGATAGAGTTAGCTGTAGGGATAGAATATGACTGGATAGGGAATTCTGTGTCTTTATGTGTGATTTAATAGCGACCGTTTTTGTGCAGTAATCTATTGTTAAAGAGCCAGTGACAATAAAATGCATCATCCATACCTGTCGTACGACTTGCAATATTTTTGTGTGGTACGGGAGAAGTTGATCCTGTAATGCCTGACGCATCGGTTGCTGACAGGCTAGGAATAAAGTGGTGTCAGAAGTGTAGCTTGGACAATTGTTCAAGCTAAAACACTAACCCACGGCTCTGAAATAGTATTATTGTTATTTAATCACGGGGGTTAATTTGTGTCAGTGTGATAATGACGTGTGCAGACTAGGTCGAGTTGCGAGCTGTGCTGTGCCTATCGTGACCAAATAATATTTATTTGTGCTTAAGGAAATATTTTGTGCTTATAATCATGTGTTCTTCGAAGTTGTAAGTATTGATATTATTGTTTTCTATCATTTATTTATGTAATTACTTATTTGTTTATGAATATGTGTCAAATATGATTCATGGCGGAGCGATACACAAAACAAAATGAGCCGAGAACATTATTGATTTTCCAATCTAAAATTATCGCTGCGCCTCTGACGTAGTGCGGCTGACAAACAGCTGTATTACGCCATTTGCAATCGGCGACGGATTGTAGACAAATCGCAAAGCGGCTGCTCGCCTGAATCATTGGCTTATACCAAACATTATTTGTTCAAATACGTGATTTATTGAATATATTTATTTATTTAAACATTATTATTACCTTTATATTTATTTCAAAGCATTTATTTACTTATTTATATACCTATTCTAATTTGTTACCGTCACGATGGCACTACTTTTGCGAAGCAAATAAGACTTGGCCTGCACAACACTTCCATAGATTAAACTAGAATAGGAAAGCAAGGCATACGACGTTAGAACAAAGACAGGACATTGACATTTAATATTAATTAGACTACATTGTACTGTTCTGGGGGCATGTGATGTGATTGTACCAAATTGTCTAAAGTCATATATCATTTACAAGTTGTTAATTGTTACTGCTCCTGTAAACCAGGCAGAACAACAGCTGTTTGGAAGAAGAGCACAAGGTGTATGTCATAGTGCCTAACGATTTGACCTGAGGTGCCAAACGATTGTACCTGATTGATCTGGAATGTTAAGATGAGTATACCCAAACTATTTTCAATGCAATATGATTAATAATGCATCTCTTTTTCAGGGTGTGATCTATTAGCATATTTTTTTTGTGTCATCCATTTTTCAAGGTATAATCTAAAAATATATCAGTGGTGCACAGTGTGGTAAATTACTTCATAGTCCGAATATAAATAAGTGAGTAAATATTGAAGTGCCTGTCAACGCTAGCTAATAACCCAACAACATGGCAACTTTAGCTGATTTAATAAAAATAGGCAAAGAATTACAATACACAGAAAAGGAGCTAGAGCAATATGCTGACCAAAAATTTAAGGAAGCAAAAGATGCTGAGAGAGATGAACGTGCACGAGATAGACAACATCAGAAGGAGATTGCAGAACTAGCTGAGATAACAAAACAGAAGCAGTTAGAACATGATAAGGAGATTAAACAAAAAGAACTAGAATTAAAGCAAAAGCAATTAGATCAAGAGAAACAACTAAAGCAAAAAGAGATAGATGAAATGGCAAGGGTTAAGGAAAAACAAATACAAGTGGAATCAGAGACACAGTTAAAGATGAAAGGGATGGATGTAGATTCACACTTAGAGATCTCCGCTACTAAACTAAAGAGTCAGCAGGAAGAAAATAAATTTAATAAGTATAAGAATATTATTAAACCATTCTGTAAAGAAGACTCCATATCAGCCTGGACAGAAAATGTCGAATATCAGTTTAAGTACCACCAAGTACCAATCGAGATGTGGGCTATGATTTACATGAAGAACCTTAGTGGGGAGCCCCTTAAAGTGATATAATCAATACCAACTGAGCTTAGATCTAACTATCAGTACATCCATGATAGGATAATGCAACATTTCTTACTTGATGCCCCTGGGTATCAAGTACAGTTTTCCAACCTGAAACCAAAACCCAGTGAGACTTTCATAGATTACCTCTCAAATGTCCAGAGCGTACTAAATAGATGGCTTAATGCTGCAAACATAGGAAAAGATTTTGAAAAACTTAAAAATTTAATAGCCATGGATAAAGTCATATCCACAATACCATCTCCTTTCGCTAAATTTCTTCAGCAGTCAGACATTGAGACCATAGAACAATTTGAAAAAAAAGGCTCAGCTTACTTTTCCTCCAATAGGGAGATTTTTAAAACATCTAATAGCGACTCTGAAATAGTTTCTTTTGTAAAGGACGAACCTAAAAGCTATCGGAGTAATAAAAAACCATTTCAGAGAGTCGACAAAAAAGACCATAAATTACCCAAATGTGTATATTGCCAACTTTTTCATGATACTTATTCTATGTGTGATAAATCGCCTAACTATCCGGCACATCTTGAAAATGTCATTAAAAAGCAACAAAACAAGAGAACTGCATACAGGCGTGCAGTCAAATGCTTCTTCTGTTCCAGCTACGGCCATTATTCAAATAAGTGCCTGGGCCGCCAACGAATGAAAGCCAACAATGCAGTGTTAATTGATACATCATCTGATAGTGAGAGTGAGACTGACTGTGAAGTTGAAAATGAATTACCTGTTAACCAAGCTGAAAATGTGTGTTCTGTAAATGATGTATTGAGCTTTGACAGTTGTGAACGATGTCACCAATTCCATGCAGACGGAAATTAGAATGTGGGCATACAGTACCATTCTCCACTGAGAGTGTAAACGCAACATTAGCCTCCAGAGGCAATTTGGTATTCCACAATGCATTGGTCAACGAAAAACCATGCCAATGTTTGCTGGACAGTGGGAGCACTCTTATAGGTCTTAGAAAGGAACTGGTGAATCCAAGTGATTATACAGGTGACTCAGTCAAATGCCGAACTTTTTCGGGCAATATTGAAATTTACCCTTTGGCAAAAGCCCGTATTAACACTCCTTTCCTTTCTGGTACCTTTACATGTGCGATTTTAGATAACCCTTGTACTGATTTGATTTTGGGATGTTTACCCCAATTAAAACATTGCACGAACAAAGAAATAGCTGCATGGGAGAAATTAAATGCAGCTAATGCAACAACCAGAGCAGATACTATGAAACACCAAGACACATTACAGGATGAAAGACTACTGTTGCTATCACCAACTAGCACAGATGATACCAGCAGACAAAAGTTCATAGACCAGCAAAAAGCTGATCCGAGTGTGTCTCCGTATCTGAAGTTATTAAAAGAAAAAGCCAAAGTAACGAAAAACGCATCATGGTTGTTTAGACTGAATAATGGCATTCTTACCCGCTATTATACAACTGGTAACCATGAGATTCAGCAAACGGTGTTACCTGTACAACACCGCCAAACTGTGCTAAAGATTGCACACGAGTCACCGTTTGCTGGTCACCTTGCATACGACAAAACCAGGGCCAGAATTCAGGCTCATTTTTATTGGCCGGGTTTTTGTAACGACATAAAACTATTTTGTCGTTCATGTAATGTCTGTCAACAACTAGTACGTAAGGGTAAACATCCTACAGCTGAAGTGCAGCCTTCAACACTGGCCTCTAGGCCATTTGAGAGTGTGGCGGTCGATATTGTTGGACCCCTAAACCAGGTGTCCAGCAAAGGAAATCGCTTCATTTTAACGATGGTGGACCTATGTTCAAGGTGGGTTGAGGCAGTAGCTTTGAAATACATCACCTCCAAAGACGTTGCCAATGTTTTTCTACACTTGTTCACACGATTCGGATTCCCTCGTACCATCTTATCCGACCGTGGAACCCAATTCATATCGGCTGCAACGCAAGCCCTTACTAAAATGTTAGGGATTAAACAACAATTTACAACAGCGTATCATCCAGCCAGCAATGGAATCGTAGAAAAACTTAACGGAGATCTGAAACATATGCTGGCTAAGGTGACAGCAGAAAACCCAGCTGATTGGGATACACTGTTACCAACAGTGCAGTTCGCCTATCGGGAGATTCCCCATTCAAGCACGGGTTTCTCACCGTTTGAATTAGTGTACGGGGCTAACCCACGGGGACCCCTACCAATTTATCATCAGGTAGTAACTAATTCCATTGAAATTCCAACCCTTAAAACACCTTATGAAATTGTAACAGAGACACGAGACAAGATTATGAAATCGTGTATCATAGCCAAGGCAGCTTTGGAGAGGAAGGGTCAAATCTACCGCCAGTACGCAAATAAAGGTGCGAGAACTATTAATCTTGAACCAGATCAAGACATACTGCTTTTACTTCCAGACAAACGAAATTTATTATTGACCTCATGGCAAGGGCCATTCAAGGTGGTACGTAAAATTTCAGATGTCGACTATGAAATATCAATAAACGGACACTTAAAGATATTTCATGTCAACATGTTGAAACCTTACTTTTCACGACAAGAGACAGAATTAGAGACGGACGAACACAATGCATCCACACCGATTGATGAGACGACGGACATACACAACGCAACTACACTAGTTAGCGAGACTGGCAAATCCGACGATATCCATACACCTAGTGAGTTTACATGAAACGCACTTAGCACCACAACTGTACTGAATCAGGTAGACGACGACGGGATGGAACTACCTGTTCCAATTGTCGACAAGACTGCGACATTAGATTCTATATGAGTAGAACAGGGACTAACAGACGAGCAACGACGACAGATAATAGAGTTAGTAACGGAATATAAGGACATATTTTCCGACATTCCAGGTAGGACGGACAGAATCGAACACTCCATCCTTCTTTCGAACTCTAAGCCTATCAAATGCAGGCCGTACTCTATCCCACTCAGCTATAGAGAAAGTCTAAATAAGGAAATTCTTAATTTAGAAGCTAGTGGGATCATTCAGAAATCTACATCTGAGTACTCCTTTCCAATTGTCCTTGTCAAGAAAAAAGACTCCACCATTCGTCTTTGTGTGGACTATAGAAAGCTCAATAATGTCACTAAGATCGACGCAGAACCAATTCCTTCCTGCGAAGATCTTATTCTGGACATGTCCACTTCCAAAATCTTCTCTAAATTAGACCTTACTAAGGGATATTGGCAGGTCCCTATGCAGACTGAATCTATCCATCTTACTGCTTTCTCAACACCTTTAGGTCTCTACGAGTGGCGTTTTCTTCCTTTCGGACTTCGCAACGCTCGTGCCACTTTCGTACGCTTAACTAGAGATTTACTTCATGGAGTGACGAATACAGTGACATATATAGATGATATTTGTGTCCATACAGATGACTGGACAACACACTTACTGAAACTCAGACATGTCTTCGATAGGTTGCGACTCTTCGGTCTCACTGTCAAACCAAGCAAAGTCGAATTGGGCCTACAAGAAATTGATTTTTTGGGTCATGTCATTTCACAAGGACAACTAAAAACTGACAATAGAATTATTACTAAAATTATGAACCTGACCATGCCTACAACGAAAAAGCAGGTCAGGAGTCTTTTGGGTTTAGTAAATTACTATAGTAAGTTCATACCGAACTTAGCTGAAATTACAAGTGTATTTTCAAATGTGTTAAAAGCATCAGTCAAATTAGATGTCAAAGATGCATTATTAATTTCTGCATTGTCAACATTGAAACTCCTATTTAGTAATGTACCAATCCTCCGTTTGCCTAATCCTAGGCTCGTTTATTATCTTAGGACAGATGCCAGCAGGATTTCCATCGCTGCAGTACTAGGCCAGTTTTATGATGGCATCTTCCATCCAATTTGCTACGTGAGCCGCAAGATCACACCAGCTTAGTCCAGATATTCAATATCAGATTTGGAAGCCCTAAGCGTCATCTATGCGGTGAGGAAGTTGCATCGATTTCTGGCGGTGTTCACTTTGTGGTCCAGACTGACAACTCCCCGATCACGGTCATACAAAGTGGAGTACATCGCAACGACCGCATCTACAGGTGGTCATTGATATTACAGAATTATACTTTTAGTATAGAACATATTAAGGGTAGGGATAACATTCTGGCAGATACCCTGAGTCGACCATCTGAGGCAGAAATACCTGATATTCCAGATGAGTAGTTAGTATAAGAAAGGTTAATTAGTACTCTTAGAGGAGCCTGTGTAAAATATCATATTTATTAAATAGACATGATTTTCAGGACTGTGTGCTAATAACATTGAACTACCATGTGTCCGTAGACAGCAAAATAAGAACTACGCTCCAGGAACAAGTGTATCACCGTGTGTACATAGACAGCTCGTTACTTACTATGCTTTATTTGTGTTCCGGTGAATCACCTGTGTTAATCATGGAAGAACAGTGTCAGAACATTGCATAAATAACAGACACGAATTTACTGGTCTACGTCACGTGCGGAATCTACGAGCGAAATAAGACCCATAGGACACAAGTATGACTGTGTAGTGTATTTAGTATACCCAGGATAATTATGTATAAATAAACTATGCCAACGAAAACAATTTCTGAACATTATGGCAACCAATAACCTGAGGTAAATAGATACCATGTATATATACCTAATATTGTGATATGTATTATAACAGTTTTAATATAGTGTTAAATTATAGTTAGATTAGTTACTTTAAGATAGAGTAGATTAGATTTAGAGAATATAAATAGATTTTTTTTTGTAGTTTAAATAAATCATGAATTTACCCACTTACGTAGGATAAAATTAGATTAGGACAGTACTTACACTTAATAATAGCTAATTAAAAAACCAGGATAGAAAGTTTAGATAAGACCAGTATTATTTAGTGTAGATAGGAATAACACCATTTAGTTCATTTCATTTCACTTTATTGCATTCCATCTTAATGAACACTTCAACAACATCATCATTTAATATTAAATGTAGTTTACACCTTATAGGATTAAAGTATACAAATAACATTCATCAATCACAACATTTAGAATAAATATATCAATCATATATTTGTTTTTTTCATTAAAACATTATTTAGAATTTTATTACATTTCACATCACCCATTTCAGAAAAGTACATAACTCATCTCACATCATTTTCATTTGTAGATAGTTAGATTACTTCCCTTAAATTAGATTGATTTTCTACAACAAGTTAGAATATATAGATATATAATTAGTATTAGTATGTCATTAGAATATAGAGTTTAGTAATATCAGGGTACAATTCTATCAACCCTATTTCATCCATGTACATATTTAGTAAATACATGACTCGTGCAGTAAGTTAGGCACAGTCATTAAGCTCAACGTTTTCAAACGAGCTAAACTTGTACAGTGTCACTTTAAGGTTTTTAAACAGTTGGGAGGATAAAAGATGTGTGACAGAAGTGTGAAAGTGAGAGAAAAGGGAAAATATACAAGAGAGAATGAGGACAACCAGCGGATTTTTTCTGCCGCTCAACGCGACTTTTTTATTTTTTGTCTGCGTCAAGCGTTTGCTTTCGATAGTGAAAATGTATTGTCTTCAATGTGGTGTGTATAGTTTAGTGTAGTTTAGTATAGATCTTAGATAAAGTATTTTAAGTCTCATAAGACGGAAACGTAGCCACGAATTAGTGTTATACACTTGTTTGTGGCCACATTTAATCGACTTATGGCACTTGAAAACTAACTTACATACATATTATAGATAGACACATATGTTAGAAATTAAAGTATATCCAAAGAACATCCCAAGAACCGTATTTTCCAAAGAATTAGATGAGTATATTTTCAGAATATTTTGGTATGCTCTAAATTAATCATGCATCTTCTTTTCCAGTAAATATGTATATTTACTAACACATCATTACATTTGTGTGAATATTATTGTGATACCATATTGAACTAACATTAAGCAAGAATGGCGTCACTAAGTGAGTGCATCCAGGCAGGTAAAGACATGGGCCATACTGGGGAAAAGCTAGAAAAATGGACGGATCAAAAGTATAAAGAAGAAATAGCTCGAATGGAAAAGAAGGCTGCTTTAGAGAGAGACGAAAGAGCATTAGAAAGACAGCATAAAAAAGAAATGAAAGAGGTCGTGGAAGCTACTAAACAGAAACAATTAGAGTTAGATCAAGTTACCAAATAGAAACAATTAGAGTCAGATCAAGCTATCAAGCAGAAACAATTAGAGTTAGATCATGCTAGCAAACAAGCAGAAGAAGTTACCAAACAGAAACAATTAGACTTAGATCATGCCACCAAAGAAAAGCAGATACAAGTAGATTCAGAGACTAAATTAAAGATGAAGGAAATGGAGGTAGATTCTAACATACAAATAGTCTCTAGCAAACAAACGAGCCAAGAAGAACAGAACAAATTTAGTAAGTACAAAGGCCTTATCAAACCATACAGTGTAGGAGATTCAATTAGCGCATGGACTGAAAACATAGAATTCCAACTAAAAACACAGAAAATACCTTTGGAAGATTGGGCGATGATCTACATGAGGAACCTCAGTGGGGAGCCATTAAAAGTAATAGAATCCATACCTACAGAGCTAAGAAACAATTATCATTACATACACGATAGGATAAAGCAACATTTTCTTTTAGACGCTACTGGGTACCAAATTCAATTCTCCCAAATTAAGCCAAAAGCAACTGAAACCTTCTTAGACTACATCTCGAACGTACAGAGCACATTTACAAAGTGGACTAGGGCGGCGAAAGTAGGTAACAGCTATGAAAAACTAGAAGAACTTATGGTAATGGACAAAGTAATATCTACCGTTCCTACCCCTTTCGCGAAGTTTTTACAACAGTAAGATATTTAGTCCATCCAACAATTAGAGAAACGGGGGTCAGCTTACTTTTCATCTAATCGGGACATATTCAAAACTACATCACATGACACAGAAATTACAGCTTTTGCAAACAAAGTTCCCGATAGATCATACAACCAGAAAGATTACCGTAGGAATGGCAAAACATATCAGAAACCACCTCGATGTAACTATTGTAGTCTTTTTCATCCGGCTTACTCGATGTGTGATAAGAACCCCGCATATGCATCACACTTAGAAGCAGTGCTAAAGAAGCAAGAAAGCAGAAGATCATCCTTTAAACGTGCTGTTAAATGTTATTTTTGTTCAAATTATGGCCACTATAGCAATAAATGTATTGGGAGACAAAGAATGAAGGCAAACAACGCAGCACTCATCGATACATCATCAGACGATGAGAGTGACATTGATCCGAAACTTGTGAATGTGTTGCCAACGAATGAATGTGAGAGTGTATCATTAGTAACAGATATTTTAGACTGTAAGAAATGTACTGTATGCCACCGATTTCATGCGACTGGTAAATCGGAATGTGGGCACATAATATCATGTTCAAATGAAGATGCGAACTCAGTGTGTGCCTCCAGAGGTAAACTTAAGTTCTACGATGCACTTGTCAACAATCAGCCATGCCAGTGTTTGCTTGATAGCGGAAGCACTATACTGGGTTTAAGGAAGAAACTTGCGAGACCAGAAGATTATACGGGTGAATTTGTCAAATGCCGTACTTTCTCTGGAACCATTGAGAAATATCCTCTGGCAAAAGCACATATCAATACCCCGTTCCTTACCTGCACATTTACTTGTGCAATCCTGCAAGATCCATGCACGGATCTCATTTTAGGATGCCTAGATTCATTGTAAGAATGTACAGACGACAACATAAAAGCCTGGAAAGACACACACATGTCCAACGCTGTAACAAAGTCAGATACAGAAACAAACTATATTGACTTACAAAACGAAATGCTACAACTATTAACACCAAACGGTGCAGATACCAACACTACTCGACAAAAACTGATCGAGGCACAAAGCACCGACCAAACAATAATACCTTATTTTAACTTGTTGGAGGAACGAACGAAAGTGTCTAAAAATGCTTCCTGGTACTTTAGAAAAGTTAACGGAATTCTCATGCGTTATTATACATATAACAACCATGAAATTCAGCAGACGGTGTTACCTGTAACATACCGACCAAATGTGCTGAAAATCGCACATGAGTCACCGTGTGCTGGACATTTGGCCTATTGTAAAACGCTAGCCAGAGTTCTATCACAATTTTACTGGCCGAAATTTTGTTCGGACATAAAATTGTTCTGTCGATCTTGTACTGTTTGTCAACATCGCGTACGAAAGAGAAAGCATATGAAGGCCGAAGTTCAACGGTCAGTGGTAGCATCTAGACCACATGAAAGTATTGTGGTCGATATTGCTGGACACCTACAACAGGCGTCGAGCAATGGAAACCATGACTATGCAAATAAAGATGCTATAAATAATCACCTTGAACCAAACCAGAAAGTTGTGATTCTACTACCTGATAAACATAATAGGTTACTAACATCTTGGCAAGAGCCATTCAGCGTTGAACGTAAAATATCAGATGTAGATTATGAGATATCGATAAAAGGACACTTAAAGATATTTCGTATCAACATGCTGAAACCAGACTTTTCACGACAAGAACATCAGACAGACGAACATATTGCACCAACACCAAGCAATGAGACGACAGACGTACACAACACAACTTCACTAAGTAGGGCGACGCATGACAGCGACAACGCAAATACACTTAGCCAGGTAACAGCACACACAGCTAGCACCACAACAGTAGTTAAACGAGACAGACGAAGACGAGATGGAATTACCAGTTCCTATTGTAGACGCGACTGCGAACATTGACAGCATAAAGATAGAAACGAAACTGACAGAAGACTGGACAACACACATACTGAAACTTCGACAAGTCTTCGACAGGTTGCGACTATTTGGGCTTACAGCGAAGCCGACCAAAGTAGAGTTGGGCATGGAACAAATTGACTTCCTGGGTCATACCATCTGCAGAGGCCAATTAAAAACTGATGACAGAATCGTCACCTAAGATTCTGAATTGACAATGCCAACGACCAAGAAACAGGTCCGAAGTTTACTGGGTCTGGTAAACTACTATAGTAAATTCATTCCTAATCTGGCGGAAATCACCAGTGTTTTTTCTAACATCTTAAAAGCTTCGGCTAAGTTATCTGTTACAAGATGCAAGATTAATTAGCGCGTTATCAAAATTGAAACATCTTTTCAGCGTTCCACCTATCCTTCGTATGCCTAATCCAAAACTCACTTATTTTTTACGTACAGATGCGAGTGCCGTCTCCATATCTGGGATACTAGGACAGTTCTATGAGGGGAGATTCCACCCTGTAATGTACGTGAGTCGCAAGATTACCCCTACTGAATCAAGATACTCAGCATCAGAATTGGAGGGCCTTAGTTTGATTTATTGCGTGAAGAAATTCCATAGATTTTTGGCAGGAGTACAGTTTGTAATCGTAACCGATAATTCTCAATTGTCTGTGGTGCAATCTGGACTTCCTAGCAATAACAGAATTTACAGGTGGGCTTTGATTCTCTAAAATTACACATTTACCATCCAGCACTTAAAGGGAAGATTAAACACGGTTGCAGACATTTTAAGTCGCCCATCATCCATCGAAATACCTGATTGGCAGGAAGGGACCGACCACACACCACCAGAAACAGTGACACTGTAATGTTAAGTAACTCAGTGCCGTATGTGGTGATTAAGATACATTGCAAGTGCGTTATCATCGCCAAATATATAAACCTGTGTGAAAGTAACAGTGCTATGAGAAGTGTAACGAACAGACGAAGAAGTAACATGCGCTGACACTACACATAAGCTAGAGGAACATTCAAGTGTTAGCTATGAACCTACATAAGTTAGTAGTGAACTATATTTATACACTATTCATGAAGAAGAGCACAAAAGACTTTGCCGGAATGAACTATGTTATAATAGTCTACAAAGAACATTGCTCCATCTTCACCACGCAAAGAAGGACGTCGATTTAGTGTAATTAGATATAGAAATGTGTCTGTGATATATGTATAATTTATGTATATGTATATGCATGTATTATTTTATTAACAGTACCTATAACTTCATTTTTCTATTAATAATTGAATTGCAAATTGTTCAAATGCATATATAACTTTATTTTGTCATTTGGTAGTTAGAAATCACCATCATTTAGTTAGTAAACCATCGTAGATAACACCAATTATAGAAATACAATTGTTAGAGATTATATTAGTTTATTACCATATAATCATAATCATTTATGAATTCATTTAGCTAAAATATCATTTCCAAACTAACCCAACCATTTATGAATTAACATCATCTTTTTTACAAATAACATCTTAAGGTAGTTAACCCAATTCGCTTAAATGAAAGTACTTATTAGATTATTTCCCTTGAGGATAATTTAGGTCAGCTCACCAAACCATATTTTGTTACTATTACAGGATCGGTAACAAACCATCCTCATAACTTTGTATAATATGTATAAACATGACACGTGCAAACAATACACACAGTCATTTGGCGTGAATACTGTTATAATTCAGCCACTCTTTTATTGTAGATATATAATGTTCATGTATTTGATGCTATGAAACATATTTTAATGACGAGTGAATGTATGAGCAAAAGAACAGTATGAAAGCGAATGAAAGATGTATGCAAGAGGACTAAATGCGAGGAGAGAATGTGTAAATTAGTAAACATTGAAAGAAAGAGAGCGAGAGAGAAAGATAGCGGCAAATCTTTTCACCGCTACAAACGTCTTATTTTGACTTGTCTGTGTCATCTGTGTAAGCAATGTGTTGTCGAGTTTTTATGTGTTACTACCACACTTTAGTAGAGTATATAGGGAATGTACTTTGAGCTTCAGAAAACGGAGTTGTGGTCACAAATAAGAATAACGAACGTTTGTAACCACAATAAACCGATTTACGGTGCTCGAAGGAACACACTTATTTAGTACTCTAACGCATACACATGTTTGAGAGTTAAGTACATTGTAGTTTATTAGTAAACACGCAAACAAACAGGAAAACAAACACATAAGAGTTGCACACACCATTCAGTTCAAAGAACAACAACTCTAAATTCAGGGGACACAATAACTTCTTAGAAACCTTAATGTAACATTGAATATAGCTTTTCACAAGCGGAAGCGAGAAGGTGAAAAGAAGAACTGTGTGTATGAGAGTTGGAGGGGATATTAATGGGAACATGAACACTTTGTGCTCATGTGTTGCACTCATAATAGAGTCAACTTGTATAGGGGTTGTCATTTCGGGCAATATGAGGACAGGTCAAGACAAAGTCAATAGGTGAAAGTCAAGTGACATAGGGTCAAACGACGAAAGCCAGGACATAAGTCATAAGACAATGGTTCCGGTTCCATACAATTCCCAAAGATATCAATAGAGCCAACCATACTGAGACATAGGCTACTTAATTAGCCAAGTGAAAAGATAGAGCAGTGTGAGTAAAGGAAGAAGAGAGTTGTCCTATCCCCAAACTAGAGATTTATAACTTATTGGATATCTGACAAAATTGGAGCAACCAATTTTTCTTTGTGACCAGGCGTGTTACAAATATAAGATAAAGGGAAGTAACACTTCACAGAGAGAAGGGGAGCCTGTCAGCATCTCCAATAAGGCCTTAAAGAAGTAGGAAGAGTTAATACTAGGTTAGTAGGGAGACACCAGACATGAGAGATACCAAGCTCTATAAATAGCCTCACAAGGAGACACAGTTGTGTCAGACCAGGGGCCAATGCGTACAACAGAGTGAGGGCTTTCCCCAAGCCATTGGGAAGCTTGTCCTTGCGAGTAACCGTGAAGTGCTAGGTTACTCTAACTCACAAGCCAGCGTGCTTGGGACATCACGCACGGAATAGTAACTACTGCACGGAGGGGACAGTGTCCGTGCTAGTCCACGCAATGTGTAGCGTGAAACAGACCCGGACTGGAGACGGTAGAGAGCAGACGTATCCTTGACAAATGCTATAGTTTCTAGGCAATAGGCAAATAATAGGATGTTAATTTAGATTGTGAATATCAGCATCATTTCTCACCACTTCATTGCATTCATGTTGTATAATGATGATGAAGTATAATGCTCGCAGAGCTATTGAAATGTCAGCTCTAAATAAATTGCATTCCTTTTGCAAATGTCACGAGTTGTTATTTCGTGTGGTGCAGAAGTAGGGGAGCCCTGAGAATCTGTAGCGAATAAAGTCGCTGACAGACGTACATAGTCTGGCTGAATTGTGTAAGTAGCAAAGCATCAGTAAAATAAAGGTAATGAATATAACCAACGAAGAAAAACACAACAAAGATTCATCTACAATATTACCATCTGAAATAAGAGCTTCAATTATTTTATCATCGTCAAGTGCCCTGCCAGCTGACGTACGCGTTCATGGCTCTACACAGACCTCTGTCTTTAGGTTTCTGGATCAAATCTGCTGATGATATCCCTCCGTGCCACCGTCTCAATCCATCCATCATACTTTCTTTCCATCATAATTTATCTTGGTGCCTCTGCCTCTCTACGCCTCGATTTTCCAGTTGTCACCATGTTCTTCAATGCCTCTCTTCTCATCACATGACCGAAGAAAGATGCTTGTCTCTTTCTTATTGTTGAATATAATGCTCTATTTGCAATAGTCTTTGTCAGGCAATCATTGCTGGTTACTCTGGTAGTCCAAAAAATTCGCAACATTCCTGTTGCTTCTAATTTCTTCTTAATTTCTTCATTTACATTCCAGGATTCACTGCTATACAGCAGAAATGGTTCTGTATCGCATTTCAGCACTCTCTTTCTTACATTCAGTGATAATGACTTACTGCATAAGATACTCTTCATTTTCTGAAATGCGGATTTTGCTTGCCATGTTCTGCTCTTAATCTATGTTGCACATCTTCCTTCTGGTGTTAAAAATGCCCCTAGGTATTTAACATTATCCATTTGGTTAAGAATGTTCCCATTTATTTCTATGTCACATTTTCTTTGATATCACTATTGTTACTTTTTTAATGATTTTCAAGGAGAGTCCTTTCTTTGCCCTCTCTGTTACTACAATGTCCAACAATTGTTGTAGGTCTGTTGATTTATCCGCCAACAATACTGTACCATCTTCATTGCGTATATTGCTTATATTATAACATCCGATTAGTATTCCTGGCATATATTTGATCCCTCTCATTTTTTCTTCGCTATATAGGGCGGAATTATCAAAAATATATATTGGAAACAACGAGCTGCCATCAGAATTGATAATGAAATACGTCACTATCAGCCTATTAAGAGAGCTGTGAGACAAGGATGTGTAATTTCTCCAGATCAATTATCACTGTATAGTGAAAGTACTTTATGAAATGTACAAAATATGAAAGGAATCATCATTTGAGGAAGAAACATCAATAATATTAGATATGGAGTGATACAGTATTGGTTGCAGGCAATGAGCAGGATCTGCAACATTTAGTAGATGCGATTGTTGCACAGAGAAAAACTGGTGTAGAATTAAATTGTAAGTAACGAAATACCACAATGTAATATACATATAAATGGGAATATTCTTAAACAAGTGAATCGGTACAATTATCTCGAAACGGTCATAATATATGATGGGAGATGCCTTGGGGAGATTAGAACAAGAATCGCCATGTCGAGGGTAGCCTTTTGCAAGATGAAAGACATACTGACCCCTCCCCCCCCCGCCCCCCCCCCCCCCCCAAAAAAAAAAAGATGTCATTTGTTACGAGAAAAGAATGCCCAGTTCCTACATAGTGCCTGTACTTTTGTATAGATGTGAAGCGTGGCCAATGAGCAGTCAAGCTAAAAAAAAAACAACATCTGGTGGCTGTGGAAATGTGGTTTCTAAGGAGGATGCAAAGAATACCATGGACAGACAGAAAGATCAATGACCATGTCCTACAAAACACAAATGAAAATTGTAAACTGATTAGAGAAATTAGACGAAGACATTCAACAGTTTTGACATGTTATGAGAAGAAATAAATTAGAGAACTTGGTGTCAACTGGCAAGATCTAGGGGAAGAGTACAAGGGGAGGAAAGAGAAGTACATTCGTGGATGGTTTGACCACGTGGCAATGTCGAGAGAAGAACACTGAGCTGATCCACGACTCTGATGATCAAGTGAAATGGCGAATCATGACAGCCCACGCTTTTCGGCATGGCACATGATGGGGGTATTTAGGGAGAAGAGATCCGGTTACAAGTCACATGCCTGTCGTACTCCTAGCTGTATCTGCTCTTAACTACCCTCTTTATTTCCTATTTTAATTGCTGCTACTTGGTTCCAATAAATATTCTTTATTATTCGTACATCCTTCCCATCAATGTTGATAGCCTCCAACATTTTAAACAGTTCATCATGTTTTAATTTGTTTAATGCTTTAGTATAATCTGTGAAGCACACATATATGTCTGTCTGTGTTTATATTGATCTTTCTATTAGTTTCTGTAATGTATATATTGCATCGTTTGTACCCTTTCCTTCCTATGAACACATGACAAATCAGAATACGAGATCGAAAATAGATGTAATATGACAAACCAACTCACCAGACAAATGCACCAATACTAAAGAATGCATATCAGTGACTACTAAGCAGTCACTCTACAGTAGACTCGTCCTACCAACAATAGGTGGCCGGGCTAGGAGTATCTCCTATTGCCATAGGGCGGATGATAGTGCCATAGAGCGGATATATATTCTGTTCGGGCCGGGATCCCGATATATGCTCTATTCATGGTTTATCATTCTCTGTTCATAGAACCGAGCCAGAGGGTGAATTGATAGCCGCTGTTAAATATGATGGCAACTTAGGTTGGTTGGCAATTAATAGTATTGCCCTATGGTTGATGCACTTTTTCATTGTCACTGTAGATCTACAGAGACAAACCATACTTGGGTCGGCACCGCTGATCCCGCCACAGCGTAACAAGCAGCTGTAGATCTCTCGCCGGGGCGCCAACGGTCAATTATCTTGCTGACTGTATCACGTTTCTATGCATCGTTTCCTGACCGCACCTTTCTGAGTGGCAGTGCTGTGTTCTCCTCATTGTGATTAATTCTCTCATCATCTACGTTAGGTGTAAGTTCTTTCACAGGACTGTCCACAATAACTAGTAATCTAGAACAAACTCAACAGGTCCGAAATAACTCATCGCCAGAATGATTTTATACTTCTTTTGTCTCCGAATATCAGATACACCTCGCTATTTTCGAGCAAAGTGTGTTTTACAATCCTTTCGATTTTCACGTCTTGTCGCAGGACTTGTGCAAGACTCTAAGCTACATGTACTCAGTAACACAGGTCGATGTCACCTATCAAAAGAGAGGTAAGGTGCCTCCTTCCCTCCGTTTGCCTACAGGACACCCTAGGGCAAGGTGGAGTACCCGAGTACCGAGTGCATATGGTGGATGAAGATGAAGAGTAGCCAGCAGATATTTGTAGGTTATGGTCTTCAGCTTCACGACGGTAGGAAGAGGGTCTATTTTATGGGAGACAATGGCTTCGGTTATCGACCAGTATGGTCAATGCTAAGACGGAAAGCAATGACTAACTACCGTCTTTACAGATGCCAAGAATGTCATGTATTGCAATATCATAGAAAATCAGAGAAACGGCGTAAACAGGTGCTCCATTGGAGCAGCAGCGTCCAGTAGGGGTAGTTATGTGCACCAGGTGTCTCCAGACATTCAGCAAGTGACTGAGTGCAAAGAAGTATCACCGTTGAAAGTGGGAAGGAATTTGGAATTTAATTACTATAAGTGGGAATGGATAATTTGATAACATTCAGAATGAAATAAGAAGACTAAATATGAATATGTTAGGTATGCGTGAGAACAGATGGACAGGAATGGGCGTGATAACATCTGAGGAATATAGCATAATATATTCTGGTGGAGAGAAAAACCAGCGAGTAGCAGCAATTGCAATGGATACAGAGAGATCAAAATCTATCACTGGATTTTGGACTTTATCAGACAGAGTGTTACTGGTGAAGTTCAGTGCAAGAGTGCAAGACTTTTTGATATCAACGTCATACAAGTTTATGCAACAACGGCAGACATTTAATTTTATGTTGATTCAGAGAATGCCTTCAAGAAATGCAAGAATCCTGATGTAAATATCATAATGGGTGACTTCAATGCCAAAGTTAGAAATAGTAGACACGTATGGACTAGGGGAAGAGAATGAAAGTGGCTGCAGACTTGTACTGTGGGCAAAAGAGCTTGATATGATTATTGGAGACACCTGGTAACAACATCACCCAAGGAGATTATGCACATAGAGGAGTCATGATCATAAGATCAGAAATCAGACTGATTATATTCTCATCAACAGAAGATTTCGAAATGCCTTTAAAGTCGCAAGAACTATATCATGGCGACCATAGATTAATCATAAACAATATACATATAAAATTAAGGAAAGTTAAAAAAAACACACACAATTTTATCTACGGACACTGAAGAGTGAGGAGATAAAAGATAAATTAAACATAGGGGTTAAAAACAGATTTGATGCATTGTCCGATATGGAAATATTATGTCAAAATGTCAGCGACCAATGGGAACTATTAAAGAAATCAGTCAACCAAGCTACAGAAACAACCATCCCAAAAATAAAGATAATGAACGCAATAAATGGATGACGGGGCCGCAGAGGTGTTTCCAAGGCACCAGCGCCAGGTTATATACAGGCCAAGACCTACTAACACGTCCTAGCTGTTCGTCCTGGGCAACAGGTCCCTTCGGGGTCCTGGCTAACGTAGTAGGATCGCTGATTCTTCAGAAGTCGGAGAGTATCTGCCCGCACTGCGAGGAATTACCAGTCTGCACACCAATAAGTCAGACATGGGACAAGGGATACTCACGCAAACCTCAAGTCCTGTATGACATCACACTGATGTTAGACAACAGGATGTCTTCATCCGCCATATAGGACTTCAGGCTGGATTTCATAGCCAGCGAACACAAGCAAGCAAGCATGCAATGGATGACGGAAGACATCTTAAAAACCATGCACATAAGAAGAAATAACAACAATAACCATGCACAATATAAAGAGATTCACAGGAAAATTGGGAAACTATGCAAAGAGGCAAAAGAAACATGGCTTGAGGAAAATTGCAGGGAAATTGAAAACCAACACAACACTCGGAATAACAAATTAATGCACAAAATAATTAATGACATCACTAACAAAAGAACACATACATCAACGGGTTGCCTAAAAACCAAAGATGGCAAAATCATAATAGAAAACAGATCAGATTTCACATTCGTGGTCAGATTATGTGAAAGACCTTTATAGTGATACAAGAAAAGAACAGTATGATCTTCGGAATAATAATGAAGGACCATCAGTTGTGAAAACGGAAGTTCAGAATGCTCTTAACCATATGAAAACTGGCAAGACCCCGGGTACAGATAACATCACAGTAGATATGATCAATGCCTTAGAAGAATATGGAATAGACCAAGTCACCAGACTGCTGAACACAATATATGATACTATAGATATACCTCTTGAATCATGTAATTTTATATTTATTGCAATTCCAAAGATATCAGTAGCCTTGGAATGTGATGAACATCGAACAATTAGTATAATGAGCCACATTACGAATATTTTGCCAAAAGTTAACATGCAAAGAGTTATGAAGAAAACAGAATCCGGACAAAGAAGAAGAACAAAATTTGTTTGTAGAAGGCACAAGTACAGTAAATGCTGTGTACATGATGAGAACATTAATCGAACGTTCTGTAAAAGTAAACAAAGACGTATACCTTTACTTTATTGACTAAACATAGGCTTTCGATAAAGTAAGACATATCAACATGGTAGAGGTGCTTGCAGATCTACAAATTGATGGTAGAGATCTTAGACTTGTAAAATGCATATATCTGAAACAACAAGCTGCCATAATGATTGATAATGAAGTAGGCCAATAATAGCCTATTAAGAGAGGTCTGAGACCGGGATGTGTAATGTCTCCAGATCTTTTTGCCACGTACAGCGAAAATATTTTTAGAAATATAGAAGATAAGAAAGGAATTATCATTGGAGGAAGAAACATCAATAACATTAGATATGCAGATGATACAGTTTTGATTGCTGACAATGAGTACGATCTGCATCATTTTGTAGATGCGGTTGTTGCACACAGTGAACTAGGGTTAGAATTACATTATAAGAGGACACAGATTATTTTTGTAATTAGAAAGAACGAAATACCACAGCTGTAATATACAAGTAAATGTGAATATTCTTAAGCAAGTGAATCGTACAATTATCTCGGAACATTAATAATATCTGATGTGAGATGCTTTAATGAGATTAGAACAAGAATCGCCATATCGAAGGTAGCCTTTCGTAAGATGGAAAACATACGACAAATAAAATGATGTCATCTGCAAGGGGGAAAAAGAATGTTAAGGTGCTACATCAACATGGGCTTTTGTATGGATGTGAAGCGTGGACAATCAGCAGTCACGCTTAAAAACATCTATCCGCCGCGGAAATACATGCGGTTTCTGAGGAAAATGCCAAGAATACCATGGACAGACAGAAAATCAATGACCAACTCCTGCAAGAAACACATTAAAATAGTAAACTGATTAGAGAAATTAGGAGTAGTCAGTGAAACTATTTTGGTCACGTTATGGGAAGAAATAAATGGTAGAGCTTGGTGACAACTTGCAAGATTGAGGAGAAAAGAACAAGAGGAAGACAGAGAAGAACATACCTGGATGGCTTGACCACGTGGCATGGTTGAGAGAAGAACACTGAGCTGATCCACGACTCTGGTGATCAAGTGAAGTGGCAAAACCTGAACGCTTACCGGCATGACATATGATGATGATGCCAACTCGATGCTAACAATGTCATACCTGAACAATAACAGAACAAGAGTAAAGATAAATTACACGGAAATGAGATTCACGAGAAGAGTTCTCAATGTATCAAGAGGAGAGCAATTAAGAAATGAAAACGTCATTCTAAAGTGGCGGTTATAGCAGTGCTGTTGTTGTTGTTGTTGTTGTTGTTGTTGTTGTTGTTGTTGTTGTTGTTTGTCCATCACGAATGATGATGACCTTTTATTTCATGCAGTCGGGTTGAAGGTATGGAGCCGTGAGTTCTAAGATAGCTGATAAGGCCTATTTTGGGTCGAAATGTACTTTGACAATGTGGACAAAGAATGCTTGACATTTCTGGAGGAGTATTTTCTGCAGTGGTTTTTCTGTGTTGTCTTATCTTCACAATAACAGTGCTAGATTACACCGGAAAACAGCAAGTTAAATGGTTCGGCCATATGACAAGGCTACCAACTAACAGCATACCACAACAAGCAATGATGTACAGACCAAACGGAACTAGAAGAAGAGGCCGACCAAGTAAATGATGGACAGAGGGAATCAATGGTAATCACGATGTATGAGCCCCATAAACGGGCACTCTCCCTCTGTTTATGCTTGACCTCGACACCGCAAGGTACCAGGTGAACAAGATGAGATGAGATTCCTATAAACACATACATATCAGCCATATGCAATCAGAAACACATATGTAACATTTTTTGTTGTGTTGCATATCACTTTCAGGACGTTACAGTCTACACCAGCATTCTGAGCTGCTGTTGATGTACTAGGCAAGTTTTACGTTCAGTAATTTGCCATTGCTTTCTGAACGACCGGCTCATATACCCCCGTAAGTTACCAGCACGGCGCGATCCGCTGCCGAATCTCGAGCAGCTGTTGACCCCACGTAGAAATACTGGAATAAAAATAACGTCGTTAACACCTTGGCCAGGGAGACCAGGAGACTGATATAACCTCTACAAACCTATAATAACATATATCCGTGTCACATTACTATTAACACATGTGTAACAGTCACATTACTATTAACACATACAACACGTCACACAATGACTTTTATGTGGCAACATATGGATGCGACACATTGACCGTCTCTAAAGAAGACAAGTTAGGCTTGTGAGCTCAGATGTCACAGATCAGTTCATGGAAGATATTGGGCTGAGAAGAATGAAGATACTGAATTTCTACAAAACTTGAACCTGGAAGAAAACTGGGTGACCAGCAGGGTCTTGTCTGGGCAACTGGAATACCTTGGCCATATTACATGTCACAGTGGCTGGGAGAGGACAGTGATGGGGGCGTGGTTTCTAGGAGAACACGCAGCGGCCGGCCAGCACGGAGATAGATACCAGACAATGCAGACAACTTCAGTGTGAGTGTGCAGGACACATGGCCAGAGATGGACACCAGACAATGCAGACAGCTTCAGCGTGAGTGTGCAGGACACATGGCCAGAGATGGACACCAGACAATGCAGACAGCTTCAGCGTGAGTGTGCAGGACACATGGCCAGAGATGGACACCAGACAATGCAGACAGCTTCAGTGTGAGTGTGCAGGAGACATGGCCAGAGATGGACACCAGACAATGCAGACAGCTTCAGTGTGAGTGTGCAGGAGACATGGCCAGAGATGGACACCGGACAATGCAGACAGCTTCAGTGTGAGTGTGCAGACACATGGCCAGAGATGGACACCGGGCAATGCAGACAGCTTCAGTGTGAGTGTGCAGGAGACATGGCCAGAGATGGACACCGGGCAATGCAGACAGCTTCAGTGTGAGTGTGCAGGAGACATGGCCAGAGATGGACACCAGACAATGCAGACAGCTTCAGTGTGAGTGTGCAGGAGACATGGCCAGAGATGGACACCGGACAATGCAGACAGCTTCAGTGTGAGTGTGCAGGAGACATGGCCAGAGATGGACACCGGACAATGCAGACAGCTTCAGTGTGAGTGTGCAGGAGACATGGCCAGAGATGGACACCGGACAATGCAGACAGCTTCAGTGTGAGTTTGCAGGAGACATGGTCAGAGATGGACACCGGACAATGCAGACAGCTTCAGTGTGAGTGTGCAGGAGACATGGCCAGAGATGGACACCAGACAATGCAGACAGCTTCAGTGTGAGTGTGCAGGAGACATGGCCAGAGATGGACACCAGACAATGCAGACAGCTTCAGTGTGAGTGTGCAGGAGACATGGCCAGAGATGGACACCAGACAATGCAGACAGCTTCAGTGTGAGTGTGCAGGAGGCGGGAGACATGGCCAGAGATGGACACCGGACAATGCAGACAGCTTCAGTGTGAGGATGCAGGAGGCGGGAGACATGGCCAGTGATGAACACCGGACAATGCAGACAGCTTCAGTGTGAGTGTGCAGGAGACATGGCCAGAGATGGACACCGGACACTGCAGACAGCTTCAGTGTGAGTGTGCAGGAGACATGGCCAGAGATGGACACCAGACAATGCAGACAGCTTCAGTGTGAGTGTGCAGGAGACATGGCCAGAGATGGACACCGGACAATGCAGACAGCTTCAGTGTGAGGATGCAGGAGGCGGGAGACATGGCCAGTGATGAACACCTGACAATGCAGACAGCGTCAGTGTGAGTGTGCAGGAGACATGGCCAGAGATGGACACCAGACAATGCAGACAGCTTCAGTGTGAGTGTGCAGGAGACATGGCCAGAGATGGACACCGGACAATGCAGACAGCTTCAGTGTGAGTGTGCAGGAGGCGGGAGACATGGCCAGAGATGGACACCGGACAATGCAGACAGCTTCAGTGTGAGGATGCAGGAGGCGGGAGACATGGCCAGTGATGAACACCAGACAATGCAGACAGCTTCAGTGTGAGTGTGCAGGAGACATGGCCAGAGATGGACACCGGACAATGCAGACAGCTTCAGTGTGAGTGTGCAGGAGGCGGGAGACATGGCCAGAGATGGACACCGGACAATGCAGACAGCTTCAGTGTGAGGATGCAGGAGGCGGGAGACATGGCCAGTGATGAACACCTGACAATGCAGACAGCGTCAGTGTGAGTGTGCAGGAGACATGGCCAGAGATGGACACCGGACAATGCAGACAGCTTCAGTGTGAGTGTGCAGGAGGCGGGAGACATGGCCAGAGATGGACACCGGACAATGCAGACAGCTTCAGTGTGAGGATGCAGGAGGCGGGGGACATGGCCAGTGATGAACACCGGACAATGCAGACAGCTTCAGTGTGAGTGTGCAGGAGACATGGCCAGAGATAGGACACCAGACAATGCAGACAGCTTCAGTGTGAGTGTGCAGGAGGCGGGAGACATGGCCAGAGATGGACACCGGACAATGCAGACAGCTTCAGTGTGAGGATGCAGGAGGCGGGAGACATGGCCAGTGATGAACACCTGACAATGCAGACAGCGTCAGTGTGAGTGTGCAGGAGACATGGCCAGAGATGGACACCAGACAATACAGACAGCTTCAGTGTGAGTGTGCAGGAGACATGGCCAGAGATGGACACCGGACACTGCAGACAGCTTCAGTGTGAGTGTGCAGGAGACATGGCCAGAGATGGACACCAGACAATGCAGACAGCTTCAGTGTGAGTGTGCAGGAGACATGGCCAGAGATGGACACCGGACAATGCAGACAGCTTCAGTGTGAGGATGCAGGAGGCGGGAGACATGGCCAGTGATGAACACCTGACAATGCAGACAGCGTCAGTGTGAGTGTGCAGGAGACATGGCCAGAGATGGACACCAGACAATGCAGACAGCTTCAGTGTGAGTGTGCAGGAGACATGGCCAGAGATGGACACCGGACAATGCAGACAGCTTCAGTGTGAGTGTGCAGGAGGCGGGAGACATGGCCAGAGATGGACACCGGACAATGCAGACAGCTTCAGTGTGAGGATGCAGGAGGCGGGAGACATGGCCAGTGATGAACACCAGACAATGCAGACAGCTTCAGTGTGAGTGTGCAGGAGACATGGCCAGAGATGGACACCGGACAATGCAGACAGCTTCAGTGTGAGTGTGCAGGAGGCGGGAGACATGGCCAGAGATGGACACCGGACAATGCAGACAGCTTCAGTGTGAGGATGCAGGAGGCGGGAGACATGGCCAGTGATGAACACCTGACAATGCAGACAGCGTCAGTGTGAGTGTGCAGGAGACATGGCCAGAGATGGACACCGGACAATGCAGACAGCTTCAGTGTGAGTGTGCAGGAGGCGGGAGACATGGCCAGAGATGGACACCGGACAATGCAGACAGCTTCAGTGTGAGGATGCAGGAGGCGGGGGACATGGCCAGTGATGAACACCGGACAATGCAGACAGCTTCAGTGTGAGTGTGCAGGAGACATGGCCAGAGATGGACACCAGACAATGCAGACAGCTTCAGTGTGAGTGTGCAGGAGGCGGGAGACATGGCCAGAGATGGACACCGGACAATGCAGACAGCTTCAGTGTGAGGATGCAGGAGGCGGGAGACATGGCCAGTGATGAACACCTGACAATGCAGACAGCGTCAGTGTGAGTGTGCAGGAGACATGGCCAGAGATGGACACCAGACAATACAGACAGCTTCAGTGTGAGTGTGCAGGAGACATGGCCAGAGATGGACACCGGACAATGCAGACAGCTTCAGTGTGAGGATGCAGGAGGCGGGAGACATGGCCAATGATGAACACCGGACAATGCAGACAGCTTCAGTGTGAGTGTGCAGGAGACATGGCCAGAGATGGACACCAGACAATGCAGACAGCTTCAGTGTGAGTGTGCAGGAGACATGGCCAGAGATGGACACCGGACAATGCAGACTGCTTCAGTGTGAGTGTGCAGGAGGCGGGAGACATGGCCAGAGATGGACACCGGACAATGCAGACAGCTTCAGTGTGAGGATGCAGGAGGCGGGAGACATGGCCAGTGATGAACACCTGACAATGCAGACAGCGTCAGTGTGAGGGTGCAGGATACAGGATATATGGCCAGAGATTGAAAGACTTTTCTATGCTCAGTGGTGAGACCGACGTGAAGAGTGACGTGATGAGATCGACGTGATGAGGGCGACTTGATGAGGGCGACTTTTTAAGGGCGACTTGATGTAAGCGACTTGATGAGGGCGACTTGATGAGAGCTACGTGATGAGAGCGACTTAATGAGAGCGACTTGATGAGGGCGACTTGATGTAAGCGACTTGATGAGAGCTACTTGATGAGGGCGACTTGATGTAAGCGACTTGATGAGAGCTACTTGATGAGGGCGACTTGATGTAAGCGACTTGATGAGAGCTACTTGATGAGGGCGACTTGATGTAAGCGACTTGATGAGAGCGACTTGATGAGAGCGACTTGATGAGAGCGACTTGATGAGGGCGTCTTGATGAGAGCGACTTGATGTAAGCGACTGGATGAGGGCGACTTGATGTAAGCGACTGGATGAGGGCGACTTGATGTAAGCGACTGGATGAGAGCGACTTGATGTAAGCGACTGGATGAGGGCGACTTGATGTAAGCGACTGGATGAGGGCGACTTGATGTAAGCGACTGGATGAGGGCGACTTGATGTAAGCGACTGGATGAGGGCGACTTGATGTAAGCGACTTGATGAGGGCGACGTGATGAGGGTGTCTTGATGTAAGCGACTGGATGAGGGCGACTTGATGTAAGCGACTTGATGAGGGCGACGTGATGAGGGTGTCTTGATGTAAGCGACTGGATGAGGGCGACTTGATGAGGGCGACTTGATGTAAGCGACTTGATGAGAGCGACTTGATGAGGGCGTCTTGATGTAAGCGACTTGATGAGGGCGTCTTGATGAGGGCGACTTGATGTAAGCGACTGGATTAGGGCGACTTGATGAGGGCGTCTTGATGAGGGTGTCTTGATGTAAGCGACTTGATGAGGGCGACGTGATGAGGGTGTCTTGATGTAAGCGACTTAATGAGGGCGACGTGATGAGGGTGTCTTGATGTAAGCGACTTGATGAGGGCGACGTGATGAGGGTGTCTTGATGTAAGCGACTTGATGAGGGCGACGTGATGAGGGTGTCTTGATGTAAGCGACTTGATGAGGGCGACTCGACTTGATGAGAGCGACATGATGAGAGCGACATGATGAGAGCTATTTGATGAGAGCGACTTGATGAGAGCGTCTCGATGAGCGCGACGGAATGAGAGTTCGTTATATTCTCAGACCAATTGGCATTCGGCGGACAATGAGTTCAACATTACAGTTGCCTTTACTGCCCATACAATTACTGTAACCATCACAGGTCGCGTGTAGCTGCTAGTTCCGGTCAGTGACAACATTCCCCGCCTCTATACGAGATTGCGTAACATGACCGCCTGAGCTCATTGACATGGCACATGATGATGATGTCTGCCCAAATAGCCTCTGTCGCAGAGATAGTTAGAGTGAGCACCTGGTAAATACACTGATCCTCTCCCAGTGCAGACAAGAAGAATCCAGCGACCAGGAGCAGTGTCAGTTGTTCTCCTTGACCCATGTTAGAGACAGCGGCGAATCTGTAGATGAGAAACTGTATTCATTGTGTTAAAAGCCTCAGTAACTTCTACTAATTGACTGGCACCATGCCATCTTGACAGGCGTTGGTTTGTAACACGGAGTTATACCTCTCCACAGCACAACACCTGGACTGGACTTGGAGAACATGTCTGTTCCAAATCAGCATGATCCCTCTCTCGACATTCATTCATTCATTCATTCATTCATTCATTCATTCATTCATTCATTCATTCATTCATTCATTCATTCATTCATTCATACATTCATTCATTCAGTAGCATGTCCTTTGCAGAACATCGATCCCATAACAACCTTCCGGAAAACTTCTCGATCACAAACAAGATGTCCCGCATCCGATACACCCATCTGGAGATCATCCGCCATATCCTGCACCCATCTTCTCTTTCGCCTTCCTCTTCCTCTCTTCCAGGCATATGCTCCTCCATTATTGTTATCTCCAAACTTTCATGACTTTTCAAGTGACCAAAATATATCAATTTTCTTTGTTTTATCGTCTTTAATAGCCAACTCTCTTCAATATGCAGCTCTTGAAATATGGATGCATTTGTTCTTAGAAGATATTCTTAGAACTCGTCTATAACATTTATATTCAAAAGCATTTATGCGCTGTTCAGCATATTTAGTAAGTGTCCAGGTCTCACAGGCGTATGATGCAATGGGAAAGATGCATGCTCTTAAAAATCTAATATTTGTAGTTCTTTCTGCCTGACTCCATAACTTATTCAGTTGGTTTAGTCTTTGAAGAGCAATTGATAGTCGTTGTTTAATTTCTGTCATTGTGTCACCATTGTTGGTAATCAATGACCCAAGATATTCATAATTTTCCACCACCTCCAATCTTTCCACATTACCATATATTTCTTTCTCCCTGACCTAGGGGTTAACGTTTTTCTCCGTAATCTCATATATTATCGTGAGTAACCTAACCTGCGCGAGAATCGGTAGCGGTTCTCACCGCGTTGGTAACTTAGGGGTATATGAGCAGGTCGCTCAGAAAGCAATAACAAACTACTGAGCGTAATTTTGCCGAGTACATCAACAGCAGCTGAACACTGCTGGTGTTGACAGCAACGTCCTGTAAGAGACATGCAACATTTAAAAAAAAACAGTAGTTTTATCTGTATGCATTATCCTTGTTTTTGCAATGTAAGTTGTGATTTTCAATATAAGATGTGACAGGTTGTGCAATATAAGTTGTGATTTTCAATATAAGATGTGACAGGTTGTGCAATATAAGTTGTGATTTTCAATATAAGATGTGACAGGTTGTGCAATATAAGTTGTGATTTTCACTATTTCTTTGGGTTGAGGTTATTAAGTTTTCTATACCAGTCTGATATGTCGATAGTAATACTGTATCATCAGCATACCGAATCTCTGGTATTTCATGACTACCGATATTTAGGGCATCATACTGCTCCCTGTTTATATCACCTCTTACATTTCTCATTATATTTTCGGCGTACATGTTAAACAAATAGGGGGAGGGCAGCACACATCCCTGACGGACGACTTACTTGCTGTCAAACCAATATGATGTCTCGCCATCTGTTCTAACCGCTGCTTGTTGGTCTAGGTAGAGCATTTTTATGAGTTGTGCTATATGTGATGGAATGCGCATATTCTTCATGATTTACCATAGTTTCTGATGTTCTACACAGTCAAATGCCTTTGAATAATCCTTAAACCAGGAGAATAGGTTTACATTAAATTATCCGCACTTCTCTATTATTAAACGCATGTTGAATATGTGATCTCTTATTCCTCTTCCTTGTTTAAATCCAGTTTGATCCACGTTAATCTCTTCTTCCATGTTCTTACAAGGTCTTCCCATTATGATTTTTAGTAGAATTTTCTTGCATGATTGATCAGGACAGTAGTTCTGTAGTTGGTGCATAATTTCAGGTTGCCCCTAGTTTGGTATTGTAATGAAAATAGATCTCTTTCAAACTTAGGGCCATATAACATATTTCCATATCTTTTTTACATAATGCATGATATATTTGTATGCTTTCTTCTCCTCCCATTTTAATTATTTCAGCTGGTATCTCATCGCATCCTGGTGATTTACCATTCTTCGGGTTCTTTATTGCCCATACAATTTCAAATAATGAGGGTTCAGGTTCTGTTTCTGCTGTCATTAGTTCATGCATATCATTCATATCCCCACAGTCATTCATATCATGTATTCCACTGCAGCATTCCTGCCATCTTTCTAGAATTTGTCTAGATTCTGTTAAGGTATTTCCAAACTTGTCACAGATAACATTTAATTGAGGTTGAACATTTCTTGTCAATAACTTAATTTTTTGACCATTTCGTAATCTCTTCCATTTTTATGATATTTCTCTATTTTAATACAACTATCTTGTTTTTGGGCCTGTCAACAACTCATGTGACAGGCATCATCGGATTACTTCTTTCACACCACACAAGAAACTTGCAAGTCGTGTGAAAGGAATTACATGGTACATTTTATTGCCGTAGGCTCTTTACAAGTACATAACAGTCGCTATCAAACCACACACAAAGCCACAGAATTGCCTATCACTAGTTTCCTAAACTCTAACGCTATCTCTATCTATTTGGTTACACAAAAACTCCCATCAATATCTAACGATCTGCTCTCTACAATTGTCAGTCCCCGTCTGACTAGTTGGCTTCCCATGGTTACACACCACGCGGGAGGACCTTGACACGTCCTTGACGTAAGCGTGCCGTGATGCTTGGCACGCTTACATTAGCTGTCTCTTGGTGATTTGCAATCGTGGCTATTATGTAGGCGTGATTCTGTCGTGACCAGAGTGCTGACTATCTGGTCACCGTCTCCGTGTCTCATGAGAGAACTAGTTAATAGTCCCCTATTCTCTCACCTACCCTGCCCCTACATCACCTCTATTCTATTTGAGGTTGACCACTCTTCCCGTTGGTGTACTCTCTTGGGGCATACCTCCGCCCCTTCTATTGCAGTCTTTGACACACACCCTCCCCTCCTGTGTTGCGTCATCAACTTTGAGTCATTGGTTGTGACGCAATAGGTTTTTTAAAAAATTAGTGTCTCTAATTTTTGTCAAAGACTAGATAACCTGGCTTTGGGTAACTGCATAGACCCCTACTGACTAATGTCACAATGTAGTATCACTTTACTTGGCTACTGGCAATCGCCACAAACTTGTCTGGTTGGCGTGAGCCCTCTTCTCAATCGCAATATTATATTAATTAGAGGTATGTCTGAACCGGACCGTTGTCTTATAAGACCTGCCCTCCAATAGTAAATTAACTTACTACCCATACAAAGTTGACTTTCTTAGGGTCAACACATGAATTGCTTCATGTCCCCCATATAATATTAAACAACCATTAGCCAAGCTGTGTGCGACAGGCTTTACCTAATTCGCTTCCGCGTGTAAAGTTATATTTCACTGTTAAGTTAGTGTTTCGTTGTCTATTATGTCCCCTGACCCGGAGTTATCTCCCTTTGATCTGCGAAATATGTATGCAATTTATATGTTTGTTTTTTCTGGTTGTTTGCGTGGTTGGATGCAATTACTAATATAGTCTACCTTCTAACATGTATATCTATCTATCGTGTGTATGTAAGTTAGTTTTTCAAGTGCCATAATTCGGTTAAATGTGGCCACAAACAAGTGTATAACACTAATTCGTGACTACGTTTCCGTCTTATGAGACTTAAAATCCTCTATCTAAGATCTAAACTAAACTACACACAACACATTCATCACAGCACATTTTCACATTGGACGCAAACATTTGACGCAGACAATAAATAAAAAGTCGCGTTGAGCGGCAGAAAAATCCGCTGACCCTTTTCACTCTCTCTTCTATGTTTTTCATTCGCTCTCACATTCACACTTCTGTCACACATCTTTTACTTTCACACTTATGTCACACATCTTTCACCCTCCCAATTATTTAAAAACCTTGGAGTGACACTGTACAAGTTCGGCTCAGTTTGAGAAAGTTGAGCTCATTGACTGTGCGTAAATCGCTGCACGAGTCATATATATACAACATTTTTACATGTAAGTACAAAGGGTTGATGGTTTATACTCTTGGTCTTATGACCACCTATATTTTACTGTAATTATACTCTAACTACCGACACTACTACTACTTCTATAAATGTGTATTTAATGTGTTAACTATTTTAATCTATTTTGCCACCTTAATCCTAAGATATGCTTACATTAATCCTAATATTTATCTAATTTAAGGGATGTACTCTATTTAAAATGGCATTGATGTGAGATGAGTTATGTAACTTTCTGAAATGGGTACTGTGAAATGTAATGAATTATGTACCTTTCTAAAATGGGTAATGTGAAATGTAATGACTTATGTACCTTTCTAAATTGGGTACTGTGACAATAAATTATGTACTTTTCTAACATGGGTAATTTGAAATATGACAAAATTATAACTGATTTTAATTGAACAAAAAAATATATGACTGATATTCTTAATCTAAATGGTGTAAATGATGTATATTTAATTGTCTAACATTTTTATCCTATTATGGTGTAAATTAATCATAATAATAACTGATCATGTTTGTTACATGGAATGGTTCATTAAGATGGAATGAAAGCAACTGAAATGAAACAAAGTGGAATGTAATAACCTAAATGGTACTATTTCTATCCAAACTACTATCTATTCTACTTTTAAGGTAAGTAGGTGGGTAAAGTAATGATTTATGTAAACTACTAAACAAAAATAAAAACTATTTTATTTCCTAACTCTAAGTGTAAATTACAGTTACCTATTCTACCTATAATTTATCACACTATTAAAATATTATAATACATATCACAATAGGTATTTATATACATAGTATTCAAATACCCCAGGTTAGTTGTTGCCCCAATGTTCAGAAATTGCTTTCATTGGCATACTGTATAATTACATTTGTCCTGGGTATATTAAATACAATACACAGTCATAATTGTGTCCTATTGGTATGGCATCTGTAGAGTTCGCTTGTGTCGTAGACCCGTATTCTTAGTGTCTGTATTTATGGACAGTTCTGACACAGTTTTTCTTTGCTTAACACAAATGATTCACCGGACACATATGGAGCTTAGTCATTAACGAGCTGTTCCAGTTCACACGGTGATATATTTGTTTTTCGGAGCACAGTTCTTCTCTTGATGTCTACGGACACATGGTAGATCACTGTTCTTAGTACATAGTTTAGCTTACAATGTCTATGTATTCACACAATATTTTACATAGAATACTATACTGTACTATTTTACCAATTATTACTCTACACACCTATGTGGAATCTCTGGTATTTCTACCTCAGATGGATCTAGCGACCACCTGTATATACGGTCATTCCGATGCACACCACTTTGTATGACCGTGATTAGGGAGTTGTCAGTCGGGACAATGCAGTGAACATCTGCCAGAAATCGATGGAGCTTTCTCACCGCATAGATGACGCTTAGGGTTTTTCAACTCTGATCTGGAATATCTGGACTCAGCAGGTGTGATCTTACGGTTCACGTAGCAAATCGGGTGGAAGATGCCCTCAAAAAATTGGCCTAGTACTGCTGGCATCTGTCCTAGAATAATAAACGAGCCTAGGATTAGGCAAGCGGAGGATTGGAACATTACTAAAATAGATTTTCAATTTTGACAATGCAGAAATTAATAATGCATCTTTGACATTTCATTTTACAGATGTTTTTAAAACATTGGAAAATACAGTTGTAATTTCTGAGTAATTTACTAATCCCAAAAGGCTTCTGACCTGCTTCTTTCTGGTAGGTATGGTCAGATTCATAACTTTTGTAATGATTCTATTGTCAGTTTTAAGTTGACCTTGTGAAATAATCTGACCCAAAAATGAATTTCTTTTAGGCCTAATTCACCTTTGCTCGGTTTGACAGTGAGACCGAAGAGTCGCACTCTGTCAAAGACATGTCTTAGTTTCAGTAAGTGTGTTGTCCAGTCATCAGTATGGAACCACATATATTGCTTTAGCTTAATCAGTATGGAACCATATATCATGTGTATTCTGTAAGCTCACTACATGTATGCATCTCGTCGGATTTGCCAGTCCCGCTAACTAGTGTAGTTGCGCTATGTATGTCTGTCATCTCATCATTAGGTGTGGGTGCACTGTGTTCGTCTGTCTCTACTCCTGTCTCTTGTCGTGAAAAGTAAAGTTTCAACATGTTGACATGGAATATCTTTAAGTGTCCGTTTATCGATATTTCATAGTCAACATTTGAAATTCCACATACCACCTTGAATGGTCCTTGCCATTTTGTTTGTCTGGAAGTAACCGAAGTATGTTTTGATCTGGTTTACGATCAATTGTTCAAGCACCCTTGTTTGTGTATTGGTAAATTTGACCCTCCCTCTCAAAGGTCTGGAAGCCAGAGTAGAAGGTAGTACTTTAGCTGTGGGATGTTTACCCTTATGTAATAAATGTTGGTGACATTACAAAAGCGATAAAATAATTTCATATCATTCAAAAAACCCTGGCCAATGAAAATGAGTCTGAAATCTAGGCCTGGTTTAGTCTTTTGCCAGGTGACCAGCAAGCGGTGACTCATGTGCAGTTTTTTGCACAGTTAGGCGGTGTTGTACAGGTCGCACCGTTTGCTGATTCTCATGGTTATCAGTTGTAAAATATCTAGTAAGAAAGCCATTATTAGGTTTAAAGAACCATGAGACATTTTTGGTTACTTTGGCTCTTTCTTTCATTAATTTTAAATAAGGAGACACAGGATCATCTTTCTGCTGTTCTATGAATTTCTGTCTGTTGGTATCATCTGTGCCAGATGGAGAAAGCAACAGTAGTCTCTCATCCTGTAGTGTGTCTTGATGTTTTACAGTGTCTGCTCTGGTTGTTGCATTAGCTGCATTCAATCTTTCCCATGCAGCTATTTCATCGCTAGTACATTGTTTCAGTTGGGGTAAGCAACCCAAAATCAAATCAGTACACGGGTTGTCAAGTATTGCACAAGTAAAGGTACCAGAGAGGAAAGGAGTGTTAATACGGGCTTTGGCCAAAGGGTAAATTTCAATGTTACCCGAAAAGGTTCGGCATTTGACAGAGTCACCTGTATAGTCATCTGGACTCACCAGTTCCTTTCTAAGACCAATAAGGGTGCTGCCGCTGTCCAGCAAACATTGGCATGGTCTATTGTTGACCATTGCATTGTGGAACACCAAATTGCCTCTGGAGGCTAATGCTGCATTCACATTCTCAGTTGAGAATGGTACTGTATGTCCACATTCTAATTTTGCGTCTGCATGAAATTGGGGACATCGTTCACAACTGTCAAAACTTAATATATCGTTTACACAACACACATCTTCAGATTGACTAAAAGGTAATACATTTTCAACTGCACACTCAGTCTCTCTATTACTAACAGAAGATGTATTAATCAAAATAGCATTGTTGGCTTTTATACGTTGGCGGCCCAGGCACTTATTTGAATAATGGCCGTAGCTGGAACAGAAAAAGCATTTGACTGCACGCCTGTATGCAGTTCTTTTGTTTTGCTGCTTCTTAATAACATTTTCAAGATGCGCCGGATAATTTGGCGATTTGTCACACATAGAAGAAGTGTCATGAAAAAATTGACAGTAGATGCATTTTGACACTTCCCTATCTTTCTTGTTGACTTTATGAAGTGATTTTCTATTCTTCTGATAGTTTTTTGGTTGGTCTTTCACAAAAGAAGCTATCTAAGAGTCATTTGAAGTCCTAAAAATATCTCTGTGTGCAGAAAAATATGCCGAGCCTTTCTTTTCAAATTGCTGTATGTTCTCAATGTCTGACTGCTGCAAAAATTTAGCAAAAGGAGATGGTATAGTGGATATAACTTTATCCATGGCTATTAAATTTTTAAGTCTATCAAAGTCTTTTCCTATGTTAGCTGCTTTAAGCCATCTATCTAGTACAATTTGAACATTTGAGACGTAATCAATGAAAGTCTCACTAGGTTTAGGTTTTAAATTTGAGAACTGAACCTGATACCCAGGGGCATCAAGTAAAAAGTGTTGCATTGTCCTATCATGGATGTACTGATAGTTAGATCTAAGATCAGATGGTATAGATTCTATCACTTTAAGGGGCTCACCACTTAGATTCTTCATTTAAATTATAGCCCACATGTCTATTGGAACTTGGTGATATTTAAACTGGTACTCGACATTTTCTGTCCAGGCTGCTATGGAATCTTCTTTACAATATGGATTGATAATGTTTTTGTATTTATAGAACTTATTTCCTTCTTGTTGACTTTTTAGTTTAGTGGCAGAAATCTCTGCGTGTGAGTCTACATCCATACCTTTCATCTTTACCTGTGTTTCTGATTCTACTTGTATTTGTTTTTCCTTAACTTTTGCCATTTCATCTATCTCTTTTTGTTTTAGTTCTCTCTCTTGATCTAGTTGCTTTTGCTTTAATTCTTTTTCTTGATCCATTTGCTTTTGCTTTAATTCTAGTTCCTTCTGTTTAATTTCCTTATCATGTTCTAACTGTCGTTGTTTTGTTATCTCAGCTAGTTGTGCCATCTCTTTTTGATGCTTTATTTCTATTTCTTTTCGTCTAGTTTCCAATTCGTGTTGTCTTTTTCGTTCACGTTCCTCTCTCCCCGCATCCCATTTTCGTGTGCGTTCCTCTCTCTCAGCATCCCATTTTCGTGTGCGTTCCTCTCTCTCAGCATTCTCTTTTCGTATACGTTCAGCAGTCTCAGCATCTTTTGCTTCTGTATATTTTTGATCAGAATACTTTTCTAATTCTTTTCCTGTATGTCCTAATGCTTTGCCTTCCATTATAAAATCAAGTAACGTTGACATGATGTTTGGTAATTATTTACTGTTGAAAGGGACTGGACTCTTTTAATTACTTATTTCCTTGATATGTTATGTTTCTTCTTATCTGAGCACTATCAACTGTACTCTTTGTTTATACCTGAAAAATTTAATCCTGAAAAAAATAGAGCACAAAAGTATGCTAATGCATCACAAGCTGAAAATGAGATGCACTATTAATCACATTGCATGCCAAACATATTGAGTATACTCAACTTAATGTTCCCGAGACTCAGGGAACAACAATCCAGAAACACAGGTCACCTTCTTTGGCACTTTGGCATAGATACGAGATATTTATTCAGGTCACCTTGTTTGGCACCTCGACATACACACGCGTTTTGTAATCAGCTGTTGATCACCCTGGTTTACAGAGCAGCAACAATTAACACATAATAAACGACAAGTAATATTCTTGACAACTTAGAACAATGACAATGACATACCCACGAACAAACAGAATATGGTTTAATTAATATCTAAATTGTCAATGTCCTGTCTTCGTTCTAACTTTTATTTATGCCTTTCGTCACTGACCTAATTTAATCTATGTAAGCGTTGTGCAGACCAAGTCTAACTCGCCTGCCTGAAAGTAGTACCCTCGTGACGGTAAACGCAAGAAAAAGTACGAAAAAAAACAATCAATAACTGTTTTGAAATAAATAAAAATATAATAATATTGTTTAAATAAATAAATATATTCAATTACTACTTGAAATAAACAAATAATAGGTTGTATAAAGTAAAGATTCAGGCGGGCAGCAGCTTGGAAATCTGTAAACAGTGAGAAGCTGAATGCAAATGGCGCAGACCAACTGTTCGTCAGTCGGAATACGTCAGAGGCGCAGCGCTATTTTTAGCTTCCACAAATCGATACTGTTGCTGGCTGTGTATCGCTCCGCCATGAATCATAGTTGATAGTTATTCATAAATAAATACATAATTACCTGAATAATTACATGAGTAAAGAAAGAAAATAATAATATCAATACTTACAACTTTGAAGAACACATGATTTAAGTATATAATATTTTAGTAAACACAAATAAACAATATTTCGTCACGATAGGCACCGTTTCGTTAGCAACTTGACCTAGTTTGCACACGTCATCGTTACTGACACAAATTAAATTCACTACTTCCCTATTTGTAACCTTAGTCAAGAGCCGTGGGTGAGTGTATTAGCTTGAACTTTCGTCCAAGCCACACTTCTGACACCACGTTAATCCTTGCCTGTCAACAACTCATGTGACAGGCATCATCGGATTACTTCTTTCACACCACACAAGAAACTTGCAAGTCGTGTGAAAGGAATTACATGGTACATTTTATTGCCGTAGGCTCTTTACAAGTACATAACAGTCGCTATCAAACCACACACAAAGCCACAGAATTGCCTATCACTAGTTTCCTAAACTCTAACGCTATCTCTATCTATTTGGTTACACAAAAACTCCCATCAATATCTAACGATCTGCTCTCTACAATTGTCAGTCCCCGTCTGACTAGTTGGCTACACGCGTGACTACACAGCACGCGGAAGGACCTTGTTGCGTCCTTTGGCTTTTTGCGTGCTGTTACACTTAGCTCGCTTGTAGCAGCCATTCTCCTATTGAGTGGCACTCTTCTCCGTGGCTATCACGTAGGCGTGATTCTGTCGTGACCAGAGTACTAACTATCTGGTCGTTGCCTCCGTGTCTCATGAGAGAACTAGTTAATAGTCCCCCATTCTATCATCTACCCTGCCCTTATATCGGGGCACTGTATTACCTCTAATCTACTTGAGGTTGACCACTCTTCCCGGTGGTCTTCTATCTTGAGGCATACCTCCTGCCTTGATATTTCAGTCTTTGACAGTAACGTCATCGATATTTCCCAAAATATAAAAGTTTCTGGATCACTAGGAAATTAGTCTAAAACAATGTGCTGACACCACACATGACCATAAAAGTAATAATTTGGACTTCTAGGGCAGTTTAGTTGACAAAATGGAGAAAGCTCAAAATTGAGAAATTTCGTAAGGCGGCCGGTCATCGATATATCCCAAAATATAAAAGTTTCTTGATCACTAGGAAATTAGTCTAAAACAATGTGCTGACACCACACATGACCATAAAAGTAGTAATTTGGACTTCTAGGGCAGTTTAGTTGACAAAATTGAGATAGCTCAAATTTGAGAAATTTCATAAGGCGGCCGGTCATCGATATTTCCCAAAAAATAAAAGTTTCTGGATCACTAGGAAATTAGTCTAAAACAATGTGCTGACACCACACATGACCATAAAAGTAATAATTTGCACTTCTGGGGCTGTTTAGTTGTCAAAATGGAGATAGCTCAAAATTGAGACCCCAAAATATAAAAGTTTCTGGATCACTAGGAAATTAGTCTAAACAATGTGCTGACACCACACATGACCATAAAAGTAATAATTTGGACTTCTAAGGCAATTTAGTTGACAAAATTGAGATAGCTCAAAATTGAGAAATTTCGTAAGGCGGCCGGTCATCGATATTTCCCAAAATATAAAAGTTTCTGGATCACTAGGAAATTAGTCTAAAACAATGTGCTGACACCACACATGACCATAAAAGTAATAATTTGGACTTCTGGGGCAGATTAGTTGTCAAAATGGAGATAGCTCAAAATTGAGAAATTTCCGTAAGGCGGCCGGTCATCGATATTTCCCAAAATATAAAAGTTTCTGGATCACTAGGAAATTAGTCTAAAACAATGTGCTGACACCACACATGACCATAAAAGTAATAATTTGGACTTCTGGGGCAGTTTAGTTGTCAAAATGGAGATAGCTCAAAATTGAGAAATTTCGTAAGGCGGCCGGTCATCGATATTTCCCAAAATATAAAAGTTTCTGGATCACTAGGAAATTAGTCTAAAACAATGTGCTGACACCACACATGACCATAAAAGTAATAATTTGGACTTCCGGGACAGTTTAGTTGACAAAATGGAGATAGCTCAAAATTGAGAAATTCCGTAAGGCGGCCGGTCATCGATATTTCCCAAAATATAAAAGTTTCTGGATCACTAGGAAATTAGTCTAAAACAATGTGCTGACACCACACATGACCATAAAAGTAATAATTTGGACTTCCGGGACAGTTTAGTTGACAAAATGGAGATAGCTCAAAATTGAGAAATTCGTAAGGCGGCCGGTCATCGATATTTCCCAAAATATAAAAGTTTCTGGATCACTAGGAAATTAGTCTAAAACAATGTGCTGACACCACACATGACCATAAAAGTAATAATTTGGACTTCCTGGGACAGTTTAGTTGACAAAATGGAGATAGCTCAAAATTGAGAAATTCGTAAGGCGGCCGGTCATCGATATTTCCCAAAATATAAAAGTTTCTGGATCACTAGGAAATTAGTCTAAAACAATGTGCTGACACCACACATGACCATAAAAGTAATAATTTGGACTTCCGGGACAGTTTAGTTGACAAAATGGAGATAGCTCAAAATTGAGAAATTCGTAAGGCGGCCGGTCATCGATATTTCCCAAAATATAAAAGTTTCTGGATCACTAGGAAATTAGTCTAAAACAATGTGCTGACACCACACATGACCATAAAAGTAATAATTTGGACTTCCGGGACAGTTTAGTTGACAAAATGGAGATAGCTCAAAATTGAGAAATTCGTAAGGCGGCCGGTCATCGATATTTCCCAAAATATAAAAGTTTCTGGATCACTAGGAAATTAGTCTAAAACAATGTGCTGACACCACACATGACCATAAAAGTAATAATTTGGGACTTCCGGGACAGTTTAGTTGACAAAATGGAGATAGCTCAAAATTGAGAAATTCCGTAAGGCGGCCGGTCATCGATATTTCCCAAAATATAAAAGTTTCTGTATCACTAGGAAATTAGTCTAAAACAATGTGCTGACACCACACATGACCATAAAAGTAATAATTTGGACTTCTGGGACAGTTTAGGTGACAAAATGGAGATAGCTCAAAATTGAGAAATTCCGTAAGGCGGCCGGTCATCGATATTTCCCAAAATATAAAAGTTTCTGAATCACTAGGAAATTAGTCTAAAACAATGTGCTGACACCACACATGACCATAAAAGTAATAATTTGGGACTTCCGGGACAGTTTAGTTGACAAAATGGAGATAGCTCAAAATTGAGAAATTCCGTAAGGCGGCCGGTCATCGATATTTCCCAAAATATAAAAGTTTCTGTATCACTAGGAAATTAGTCTAAAACAATGTGCTGACACCACACATGACCATAAAAGTAATAATTTGGACTTCCGGGACAGTTTAGTTGACAAAATGGAGATAGCTCAAAATTGAGAAATTCCGTAAGGCGGCCGGTCATCGATATTTCCCAAAATATAAAAGTTTCTGGATCACTAGGAAATTAGTCTAAAACAATGTGCTGACACCACACATGACCATAAAAGTAATAATTTGGACTTCCGGGACAGTTTAGTTGACAAAATGGAGATAGCTCAAAATTGAGAAATTCCGTAAGGCGGCCGGTCATCGATATTTCCCAAAATATAAAAGTTTCTGGATCACTAGGAAATTAGTCTAAAACAATGTGCTGACACCTACACATGACCATAAAAGTAATAATTTGGACTTCCGGGACAGTTTAGTTGACAAAATGGAGATAGCTCAAAATTGAGAAATTCCGTAAGGCGGCCGGTCATCGATATTTCCCAAAATATAAAAGTTTCTGGATCACTAGGAAATTAGTCTAAAACAATGTGCTGACACCACACATGACCATAAAAGTAATAATTTGGACTTCCGGGACAGTTTAGTTGACAAAATGGAGATAGCTCAAAATTGAGAAATTCGTAAGGCGGCCGGTCATCGATATTTCCCAAAATATAAAAGTTTCTGGATCACTAGGAAATTAGTCTAAAACAATGTGCTGACACCACACATGACCATAAAAGTAATAATTTGGACTTCTAGGACAGTTTAGTTGACAAAATTGAGATAGCTCAAAATTGAGAAATTCCGTAAGGCGGCCGGTCATCGATATTTCCCAAAATATAAAAGTTTCTGGATCACTAGGAAATTAGTCTAAAACAATGTGGTGACACTACACATGACCATAAAAGTAATAATTTGGACTTCCGGGACAGTTTAGTTGACAAAATGGAGATAGCTCAAAATTGAGAAATTCCGTAAGGCGGCCGGTCATCGATATTTCCCAAAATATAAAAGTTTCTGATCACTAGGAAATTAGTCTAAAACAATGTGCTGACACCACACATGACCATAAAAGTAGTAATTTGGACTTCTAAAGCAGTTTAGTTGACAAAATTGAGATAGCTCAAAATTGAGAATTTCGTATGGCGGCCGGTCATCGATATTTCCCAAAATATAAAAGTTTCTGGATCACTAGGAAATTAGTCTAAAACAATGTGCTGACACCACACATGACCATAAAAGTAATAATTTGGACTTCCTGGGACAGTTTAGTTGACAAAATGGAGATAGCTCAAAATTGAGAAATTCCGTAAGGCGGCCGGTCATCGATATTTCCCAAAATATAAAAGTTTCTGGATCAATAGTAAATTAGTCTAAAACAATGTGGTGACACTACACATGACCATAAAAGTAATAATTTGGACTTCCGGGACAGTTTAGTTGACAAAATGGAGATAGCTCAAAATTGAGAAATTCCGTAAGGCGGCCGGTCATCGATATTTCCCAAAATATAAAAGTTTCTGGATCACTAGGAAATTAGTCTAAAACAATGTGCTGACACCACACATGACCATAAAAGTAATAATTTGGACTTCCGGGACAGTTTAGTTGACAAAATGGAGATAGCTCAAAATTGAGAAATTCGTAAGGCGGCCGGTCATCGATATTTCCCAAAATATAAAAGTTTCTGGATCACTAGGAAATTAGTCTAAAACAATGTGCTGACACCACACATGACCATAAAAGTAATAATTTGGACTTCCGGGACAGTTTAGTTGACAAAATGGAGATAGCTCAAAATTGAGAAATTCGTAAGGCGGCCGGTCATCGATATTTCCCAAAATATAAAAGTTTCTGGATCACTAGGAAATTAGTCTAAAACAATGTGCTGACACCACACATGACCATAAAAGTAATAATTTGGACTTCCGGGACAGTTTAGTTGACAAAATGGAGATAGCTCAAAATTGAGAAATTCCGTAAGGCGGCCGGTCATCGATATTTCCCAAAATATAAAAGTTTCTGGATCACTAGGAAATTAGTCTAAAACAATGTGCTGACACCACACATGACCATAAAAGTAATAATTTGGACTTCCGGGACAGTTTAGTTGACAAAATGGAGATAGCTCAAAATTGAGAAATTTCGTAAGGCGGCCGGTCATCGATATTTCCCAAAATATAAAAGTTTCTGGATCACTAGGAAATTAGTCTAAAACAATGTGCTGACACCACACATGACCATAAAAGTAATAATTTGGACTTCTGGGGCAGTTTAGTTGACAAAATGGAGATAGCTCAAAATTGAGAAATTTCGTAAGGCGGCCGGTCATCGATATTTCCCAAAATATAAAAGTTTCTGGATCACTAGGAAATTAGTCTAAAACAATGTGCTGACACCACACATGACCATAAAAGTAATAATTTGGACTTCCTGGGACAGTTTAGTTGACAAAATGGAGATAGCTCAAAATTGAGAAATTTCGTAAGGCGGCCGGTCATCGATATTTCCCAAAATATAAAAGTTTCTGGATCACTAGGAAATTAGTCTAAAACAATGTGCTGACACCACACATGACCATAAAAGTAATAATTTGGACTTCCGGGACAGTTTAGTTGACAAAATGGAGATAGCTCAAAATTGAGAAATTCCGTAAGGCGGCCGGTCATCGATATTTCCCAAAATATAAAAGTTTCTGGATCACTAGGAAATTAGTCTAAAACAATGTGCTGACACCACACATGACCATAAAAGTAATAATTTGGACTTCCGGGACAGTTTAGTTGACAAAATGGAGATAGCTCAAAATTGAGAAATTCCGTAAGGCGGCCGGTCATCGATATTTCCCAAAATATAAAAGTTTCTGGATCACTAGGAAATTAGTCTAAAACAATGTGCTGACACCACACATGACCATAAAAGTAATAATTTGGACTTCCGGGACAGTTTAGTTGACAAAATGGAGATAGCTCAAAATTGAGAAATTCGTAAGGCGGCCGGTCATCGATATTTCCCAAAATATAAAAGTTTCTGATCACTAGGAAATTAGTCTAAAACAATGTGCTGACACCACACATGACCATAAAAGTAATAATTTGGACTTCTAGGGCAGTTTAGTTGACAAAATGGAGATAGCTCAAAATTGAGAAATTTCGTAAGGCGGCCGGTCATCGATATATCCCAAAATATAAAAGTTTCTGGATCACTAGGAAATTAGTCTAAAACAATGTGCTGACACCACACATGACCATAAAAGTAATAATTTGCACTTCTGGGGCTGTTTAGTTGTCAAAATGGAGATAGCTCAAAATTGAGAAATTCCGTAAGGAGCCGCCGATATTCCCAAATATAAAAGTTTCTGGATCACTAGGAAATTAGTCTAAACAATGTGCTGACACCACACATGACCATAAAAGTAATAATTTGGACTTCTAGGGCAGTTTAGTTGACAAAATTGAGATAGCTCAAAATTGAGAAATTTCGTAAGGCGGCCGGTCATCGATATTTCCCAAAATATAAAAGTTTCTGGATCACTAGGAAATTAGTCTAAAACAATGTGCTGACACCACACATGACCATAAAAGTAATAATTTGGACTTCTGGGGCAGTTTAGTTGTCAAAATGGAGATAGCTCAAAATTGAGAAATTTCGTAAGGCGGCCGGTCATCGATATTTCCCAAAATATAAAAGTTTCTGGATCACTAGGAAATTAGTCTAAAACAATGTGCTGACACCACACATGACCATAAAAGTAATAATTTGGACTTCCGGGACAGTTTAGTTGACAAAATGGAGATAGCTCAAAATTGAGAAATTCTGTAAGGCGGCCGGTCATCGATATTTCCCAAAATATAAAAGTTTCTGGATCACTAGGAAATTAGTCTAAAACAATGTGCTGACACCACACATGACCATAAAAGTAATAATTTGGACTTCTAGGGACAGTTTAGTTGACAAAATGGAGATAGCTCAAAATTGAGAAATTTCGTAAGGCGGCCGGTCATCGATATTTCCCAAAATATAAAAGTTTCTGGATCACTAGGAAATTAGTCTAAAACAATGTGCTGACACCACACATGACCATAAAAGTAATAATTTGGACTTCCGGGACAGTTTAGTTGACAAAATGGAGATAGCTCAAAATTGAGAAATTCCGTAAGGCGGCCGGTCATCGATATTTCCCAAAATATAAAAGTTTCTGGATCACTAGGAAATTAGTCTAAAACAATGTGCTGACACCACACATGACCATAAAAGTAATAATTTGGACTTCCGGGACAGTTTAGTTGACAAAATGGAGATAGCTCAAAATTGAGAAATTCCGTAAGGCGGCCGGTCATCGATATTTCCCAAAATATAAAAGTTTCTGGATCACTAGGAAATTAGTCTAAAACAATGTGCTGACACCACACATGACCATAAAAGTAATAATTTGGACTTCCTGGGACAGTTTAGTTGACAAAATGGAGATAGCTCAAAATTGAGAAATTCGTAAGGCGGCCGGTCATCGATATTTCCCAAAATATAAAAGTTTCTGGATCACTAGGAAATTAGTCTAAAACAATGTGCTGACACCACACATGACCATAAAAGTAATAATTTGGACTTCCGGGACAGTTTAGTTGACAAAATGGAGATAGCTCAAAATTGAGAAATTCCGTAAGGCGGCCGGTCATCGATATTTCCCAAAATATAAAAGTTTCTGGATCACTAGGAAATTAGTCTAAAACAATGTGCTGACACCACACATGACCATAAAAGTAATAATTTGGACTTCTGGGGCAGTTTAGTTGTCAAAATGGAGAAAGCTCAAAATTGAGAAATTTCGTAAGGCGGCCGGTCATCGATATTTCCCAAAATATAAAAGTTTCTGGATCACTAGGAAATTAGTCTAAAACAATGTGCTGACACCACACATGACCATAAAAGTAATAATTTGGACTTCTAGGGCAGTTTAGTTGACAAAATGGAGATAGCTCAAAATTGAGAAATTTCGTAAGGCGGCCGGTCATCGATATTTCCCAAAATATAAAAGTTTCTGGATCACTAGGAAATTAGTCTAAAACAATGTGCTGACACCACACATGACCATAAAAGTAATAATTTGGACTTCTTGGGCAGTTTAGTTGACAAAATTGAGATAGCTCAAAATTGAGAAATTTCGTAAGGCGGCCGGTCATCGATATTTCCCAAAATATAAAAGTTTCTGGATCACTAGGAAATTAGTCTAAAACAATGTGCTGACACCACACATGACCATAAAAGTAATAATTTGGACTTCCGGGACAGTTTAGTTGACAAAATGGAGATAGCTCAAAATTGAGAAATTTCGTAAGGCGGCCGGTCATCGATATTTCCCAAAATATAAAAGTTTCTGGATCACTAGGAAATTAGTCTAAAACAATGTGCTGACACCACACATGACCATAAAAGTAATAATTTGGACTTCCTAGGGACAGTTTAGTTGACAAAATGGAGATAGCTCAAAATTGAGAAATTTCGTAAGGCGGCCGGTCATCGATATTTCCCAAAATATAAAAGTTTCTGGATCACTAGGAAATTAGTCTAAAACAATGTGCTGACACCACACATGACCATAAAAGTAATAATTTGGACTTCTGGGGCAGTTTAGTTGACAAAATGGAGATAGCTCAAATTGAGAAATTTCGTAAGGCGGCCGGTCATCGATATTTCCCAAAATATAAAAGTTTCTGGATCACTAGGAAATTAGTCTAAAACAATGTGCTGACACCACACATGACCATAAAAGTAATAATTTGGACTTCCGGGACAGTTTAGTTGACAAAATGGAGATAGCTCAAAATTGAGAAATTCCGTAAGGCGGCCGGTCATCGATATTTCCCAAAATATAAAAGTTTCTGGATCACTAGGAAATTAGTCTAAAACAATGTGGTGACACTACACATGACCATAAAAGTAATAATTTGGACTTCCGGGACAGTTTAGTTGACAAAATGGAGATAGCTCAAAATTGAGAAATTCCGTAAGGCGGCCGGTCATCGATATTTCCCAAAATATAAAAGTTTCTGGATCACTAGGAAATTAGTCTAAAACAATGTGCTGACACCACACATGACCATAAAAGTAATAATTTGGACTTCCGGGACAGTTTAGTTGACAAAATGGAGATAGCTCAAAATTGAGAAATTCGTAAGGCGGCCGGTCATCGATATTTCCCAAAATATAAAAGTTTCTGGATCACTAGGAAATTAGTCTAAAACAATGTGCTGACACCACACATGACCATAAAAGTAATAATTTGGACTTCCGGGACAGTTTAGTTGACAAAATGGAGATAGCTCAAAATTGAGAAATTCCGTAAGGCGGCCGGTCATCGATATTTCCCAAAATATAAAAGTTTCTGGATCACTAGGAAATTAGTCTAAAACAATGTGCTGACACCACACATGACCATAAAAGTAATAATTTGGACTTCCGGGACAGTTTAGTTGACAAAATGGAGATAGCTCAAAATTGAGAAATTCGTAAGGCGGCCGGTCATCGATATTTCCCAAAATATAAAAGTTTCTGGATCACTAGGAAATTAGTCTAAAACAATGTGCTGACACCACACATGACCATAAAAGTAATAATTTGGACTTCCGGGACAGTTTAGTTGACAAAATGGAGATAGCTCAAAATTGAGAAATTCGTAAGGCGGCCGGTCATCGATATTTCCCAAAATATAAAAGTTTCTGGATCACTAGGAAATTAGTCTAAAACAATGTGCTGACACCACACATGACCATAAAAGTAATAATTTGGACTTCCGGGACAGTTTAGTTGACAAAATGGAGATAGCTCAAAATTGAGAAATTCCGTAAGGCGGCCGGTCATCGATATTTCCCAAAATATAAAAGTTTCTGGATCACTAGGAAATTAGTCTAAAACAATGTGCTGACACCACACATGACCATAAAAGTAATAATTTGGACCTTCCGGGACAGTTTAGTGACAAAATGGAGATAGCTCAAAATTGAGAAATTCGTAAGGCGGCCGGTCATCGATATTTCCCAAAATATAAAAGTTTCTGGATCACTAGGAAATTAGTCTAAAACAATGTGCTGACACCACACATGACCATAAAAGTAATAATTTGGACTTCCGGGACAGTTTAGTTGACAAAATGGAGATAGCTCAAAATTGAGAAATTCCGTAAGGCGGCCGGTCATCGATATTTCCCAAAATATAAAAGTTTCTGGATCACTAGGAAATTAGTCTAAAACAATGTGCTGACACCACACATGACCATAAAAGTAATAATTTGGACTTCCGGGACAGTTTAGTTGACAAAATGGAGATAGCTCAAAATTGAGAAATTTCGTAAGGCGGCCGGTCATCGATATTTCCCAAAATATAAAAGTTTCTGGATCACTAGGAAATTAGTCTAAAACAATGTGCTGACACCACACATGACCATAAAAGTAATAATTTGGACTTCCGGGACAGTTTAGTTGACAAAATGGAGATAGCTCAAAATTGAGAAATTTCGTAAGGCGGCCGGTCATCGATATTTCCCAAAATATAAAAGTTTCTGGATCACTAGGAAATTAGTCTAAAACAATGTGCTGACACCACACATGACCATAAAAGTAATAATTTGGACTTCCGGGACAGTTTAGTTGACAAAATGGAGATAGCTCAAAATTGAGAAATTCCGTAAGGCGGCCGGTCATCGATATTTCCCAAAATATAAAAGTTTCTGGATCACTAGGAAATTAGTCTAAAACAATGTGCTGACACCACACATGACCATAAAAGTAATAATTTGGACTTCCGGGACAGTTTAGTTGACAAAATGGAGATAGCTCAAAATTGAGAAATTCCGTAAGGCGGCCGGTCATCGATATTTCCCAAAATATAAAAGTTTCTGGATCACTAGGAAATTAGTCTAAAACAATGTGCTGACACCACACATGACCATAAAAGTAATAATTTGGACTTCCGGGACAGTTTAGTTGACAAAATGGAGATAGCTCAAAATTGAGAAATTCCGTAAGGCGGCCGGTCATCGATATTTCCCAAAATATAAAAGTTTCTGTATCACTAGGAAATTAGTCTAAAACAATGTGCTGACACCACACATGACCATAAAAGTAATAATTTGGACTTCCGGGACAGTTTAGTTGACAAAATGGAGATAGCTCAAAATTGAGAAATTCCGTAAGGCGGCCGGTCATCGATATTTCCCAAAATATAAAAGTTTCTGGATCACTAGGAAATTAGTCTAAAACAATGTGCTGACACCACACATGACCATACAAGTAATAATTTGGACTTCCGGGACAGTTTAGTTGACAAAATGGAGATAGCTCAAAATTGAGAAATTTCGTAAGGCGGCCGGTCATCGATATTTCCCAAAATATAAAAGTTTCTGGATCACTAGGAAATTAGTCTAACACACTTTGCTGACATCACACATGACCATAAAAGTAATAATTTGGACTTCTGGGGCAGATTAGTTGTCAAAATGGAGATAGCTCAAAATTGAGAAATTTCGTAAGGCGGCCGGTCATCGATATTTCCCAAAATATAAAAGTTTCTGGATCACTAGGAAATTAGTCTAAAACAATGTGCTGACACCACACATGACCATAAAAGTAATAATTTGGACTTCTAGGGCAGTTTAGTTGACAAAATTGAGATAGCTCAAAATTGAGAAATTTCGTAAGGCGGCCGGTCATCGATATTTCCCAAAATATAAAAGTTTCTGGATCACTAGGAAATTAGTCTAAAACAATGTGCTGACACCACACATGACCATAAAAGTAATAATTTGGACTTCCGGGACAGTTTAGTTGACAAAATGGAGATAGCTCAAAATTGAGAAATTCCGTAAGGCGGCCGGTCATCGATATTTCCCAAAATATAAAAGTTTCTGGATCACTAGGAAATTAGTCTAAAACAATGTGCTGACACCACACATGACCATAAAAGTAATAATTTGGACTTCCGGGACAGTTTAGTTGACAAATGGAGATAGCTCAAAATTGAGAAATTCCGTAAGGCGGCCGGTCATCGATATTTCCCAAAATATAAAAGTTTCTGGATCACTAGGAAATTAGTCTAAAACAATGTGCTGACACCACACATGACCATAAAAGTAATAATTTGGACTTCCGGGACAGTTTAGTTGACAAAATGGAGATAGCTCAAAATTGAGAAATTCCGTAAGGCGGCCGGTCATCGATATTTCCCAAAATATAAAGTTTCTGGATCACTAGGAAATTAGTCTAAAACAATGTGGTGACACTACACATGACCATAAAAGTAATAATTTGGACTTCCGGGACAGTTTAGTTGACAAAATGGAGATAGCTCAAAATTGAGAAATTCCGTAAGGCGGCCGGTCATCGATATTTCCCAAAATATAAAAGTTTCTGGATCACTAGGAAATTAGTCTAAACAATGTGCTGACACCACACATGACCATAAAAGTAATAATTTGGACTTCTAGGGCAGTTTAGTTGACAAAATTGAGATAGCTCAAAATTGAGAAATTTCGTAAGGCGGCCGGTCATCGATATTTCCCAAAATATAAAAGTTTCTGGATCACTAGGAAATTAGTCTAAAACAATGTGCTGACACCACACATGACCATAAAAGTAATAATTTGGACTTCTAGGGCAGTTTAGTTGACAAAATTGAGATAGCTCAAAATTGAGAAATTTCGTAAGGCGGCCGGTCATCGATATAGGTAGTTTCATTCCGTCGTCGTCTACCTGATTCAGTACGGTGGTGGTGCTAAGTGCGTATTCTGTATTCTCACTAGATGTATGGATAACGTCGGAATTGCCAGTCTCGCTAACTAGTGTAGTTGCGTTGTGTATGTCTGTCGTCTGATCACTAGGTGTGGGTGCACTGTGTTCGTCTGTCTCTACTTCTGTCTCTTGTCGTGAAAAGTAAGGTTTCAACATGTTGACATGGAATATCTTTAAGTGTCCGTTTATCGATATTTCATAGTCAACATCTTAAATTTTACGTACCACCTTGAATGGCCCTTGCCATGAAGTCAATAATAAATTTCGTTTGTCTGGAAGTAACAGAAGTATGTCTTGATCTGGTTCAAGATCAATTGTTCTCGCACCTTTGTTTGCGTATTGGCGGTAGATTTGACCCTTCCTCTCCAAAGCTGCCTTAGCTATGATACACGATTTCATGATTTTCTCTCGTGTTTCTGTCACCATTTCATAAGGTGTTTTTGGGGTGGGAATTTCAATGGAATTAGTTATTACCTGATGGTAAATGGTTAGGGGTCCACGTGGGTTAGCCCCGTATACTAATTCAAACGGTGAGAAACCCGTGCTTGAATGGGGAATCTCCCGATAGGCGAACAGCACTGTTGGTAACAGTGTATCCCAATCAGCTGGGTTTTCTGCTGTTACCTTAGCCAGCATATGCTTAAGATCTCCGTTAATTTTTTCTACTATACCATTGCTGGCTGGATGGTACGCTGTTGTAAAATGTTGTTTAATCCCTAACATTTTTGTAAGGGCTTGCGTTGCAGCCGATATGAATTGAGTTCCACGATCGGATAAGATGGTACGTGGAAATCCGAATCGTGAGAACAGATGTAGAAATACATTGGCAACATCTTTGGAGGTGATGTATTTCAAAGCTACTGCCTCAACCCACCTTGAACATAGGTCGACCATCGTTAATATGAAGCGATTTCCTTTGCTGGACACCTGATTCAGGGGTCCAACAATATCTACCGCCACACTCTCAAATGGCCTAGAAGCCAGTGTAGAAGGTTGTACTTCAGCTGTAGGATGTTTACCCTTGCGTACTAATTGTTGACAGACATTACAGGAACGACAAAATAATTTTATATCATTGCAAAAACCTGGCCAATAACAATGAGCCTGAATTCTGGCCCTGGTTTTGTCGTATGCAAGGTGACCAGCAAACGGTGACTCATGTGCAATCTTTAGCACAGTTAGGCGGTGTTGTACAGGTAACACCGTTTGCTGAATCTCATGGTTACCAGTTGTATAGTACCTAGTAAGAATGCCATTATTAAGTCTAAAGAACCATGATGCGTTTTTGGTCACTTTGGCTCTTTCTTTCAATAATTTTAAATATGGAGACACACTAGGATCAGCTTTCTGCTGTTCTATAAATTTTTGTCTGGTGGTATCATCCGTGCTAGTTGGTGATAGCAACAGTAGTCTCTCATCTTGTAGTGTGTCTCGATGTTTTATAGAGTCTGCTCTGGTTGTTGCATTAGCTGCATTTAATTTTTCCCATGCAGCTATTTCATCGCTAGTACATTGTTTCAATTGGGGTAAGCAACCCAAAATTAAGTCAGTACAAGGGTTGTCAAGTATTGCACAAGTAAAGGTACCAGAAAGGAAAGGAGTGTTAATACGGGCTTTGGCCAAAGGGTAAATTTCAATGTTACCCGAAAAGGTTCGGCATTTGACAGAGTCACCTGTATAATCATCTGGACTCACCAGTTCCTTCCTAAGACCAATAAGGGTGCTGCCGCTGTCCAGCAAACATTGGCATGGTCTGTCGTTGACCATTGCATTGTGGAACACTAAATTGCCTCTGGAGGCTAATGCTGCATTTACACTCTCAGATGAGAATGGTACTGTATGTCCACATTCTAATTTTCCGTCTGCATGAAATTGGTGACATCGTTCACAACTGTCAAAGCTTAACATATCGTTTACACAACACACATCTTCAGCTTGGTTAACAGGTAATTCATTTTCAACTTCACACTCAGTCTCACTACCACTATCAGAAGATGTATCAATCAAAATAGCATTGTTGGCTTTCATACGTTGGCGGCCCAGGCACTTATTTGAATAATGGCCGTAGCTGGAACAAAAGAAGCATTTGATTGCACGCCTGTATGCAGATCGCTTGTTTTGTTGCTTCTTAATAACATTTTCAAGATGCGCCGGATAGTTTGGCGATTTATCACACATAGAATAAGTGTCATGCAAAAGTTGACAGTAGATACATTTTGACACTTTCCTATCTTTCTTATCAACTTTATGAAATGGTTTTCTATTACTTTGATAGTTTTTAGGTTGGTCCTTTACAAAGGAAACTATTTCAGAGTCATTTGAAGTCTTAAAAATATCTCTATTTGAAGAAAAATATGCAGAGCCTTTCTTTTCAAATTGTGCTATGTTCTCAATGTCTGACTGCTGCAAGAATTTAGCAAACGGAGATGGTATAGTGGATATGACTTTATCCATGGCTATTAAATTTTTAAGTCTATCAAAGTCTTTTCCTATGTTAGCTGCTTTAAGCCACCTATCTAGTACACTTTGCACATTTGAGACGTAATCAATGAAAGTCTCACTAGGTTTTGGTTTTAAATTTGAGAACTGAACCTGATACCCAGGGGCATCAAGTAAAAAGTGTTGCATTATCCTATCATGGATGTACTGATAGTTAGATCTAAGATCAGTTGGTATAGATTCTATCACTTTAAGGGGCTCACCACTCAGGTTCTTCATATAAATCATAGCCCACATCTCTATTGGAACTTGGTGGTATTTAAACTGATACTCGACATTTTCTGTCCAGGCTGATATGGAATCTTCTTTACAATATGGTTTGATAATATTTTTGTATTTGTTGAACTTATTTTCTTCTTGTTGACTTTTTAGTTTAGTAGCAGAGATCTCTGCGTGTGAGTCTACATCCATACCTTTCATCTTTAACTGTGTTTCTGATTCCACTTGTATTTGTTTTTCCTTAACTCTAGCCATTTCATCTATCTCTTTTTGCTTTAGTTCTTTCTCTTGATCTAACTGCTTTTGTTTTAACTCTAATTCCTTCTGTTTGATGTCCTTATCATGTTCTAACTGCTTCTGTTTTAATTCTAATTCTTTTTGTTTAATTTCCTTATCATCTTCTAGCTGTTTTTGTTTTGTTATCTCAGCTAGTTCTGCCATCTGTTTTTGATGCTGTCTTTCTTGTTCTCTTTCTCGTGCACGTTCATCTCTCTCAGCATCCTCTTTTCGTATCCGTTCAGCTTTCTCAGCATCTTTTGCTTCCTTAAATTTTTGATCAGCATACTGTTCTAGCTCCTTTCCTGTGTATTGTAATTCTTTACCTGCTTTTACAAAATCAGCTAAAGTAGCCATGTTGTTGGGTTATTAGCTAGCGTTGACCCACACTGAACTCTTTAATCACTTCTTTATCTTAGATATGGCTATGTTTCTTATTATCTGAGCACTGTAAATTGTACTCTTTGTTTATAACCTGGAAAATTTTATCCTGAAAAAAAAAAACCAGAGCACAAAAATATGCTAATGCATCACACGCTGAAAAAGAGATGCACTATTAATCACATTGCATGCCAAATATATTGAGTATACTCAACTTAATGTTCCCGAGAATCAGGAACACCACTCCGGTAACACAGGTCACCTCGTTTGGCACTTCGGCATACACACGAGTTTTCTAATCAGCTGTTGTTCACCCTGGTTCACAGAGCAGCAACAATTAACAAATTGTAAACGACACGTTATTTTTGACAATTTGGTACAATCACAATGACAAGCCCACGGACAAACAGACTATGGTTAAATTAATATTAAATGTCAATGTCCTGTCTTCGTTCTAACGTTTTATGCCTTTCGTCCCTAACCTAGTTTAATCTATGGAAGTTTTGTGCAGACCAAGTCTAATTTGCATAGCCAAAAGTAGTGCCATCGCAACGGTAAACAAATAGAAAAAGTACGAAAAACATTCAATAAATGCTTTTAAATAAATAAAAATATAATAATATTGTTTAAATAAATAAATATATTCATTCACTAACTTAAATAAACAAATAATAATTAATATAAAGCACAGATTCAGGCGGGCAGCAGCTTGGCGATTTGTAAACACTCAAATGCTGATTGCGAATGGCGTAGAACAACTGCTTGTCAATCGTAATACGTCAGAGGCGCAGCGCTATTTTTAGCTTGCAAAAATCGATAATGTTGCTGGCTGTGTATCGCTCCGCCATGAATCATATTTGATAATTATTCATAAACAAATAAATAATTACATAAATCAATGAAAGAAATTAATAATATCAATACTTACAACTTCGAAGAACACATGATTTAACTAAATAATATTTTAATAAGCACAAATAAGCATTATTTTGTCACGATAGGCACAGTTTAGCTCGCAACTCGCTCTAGTCTGCACACGTCATCAGTCACTGACACAGATTAAACTTGTAATATACTATTCGTAACCTTAGTCTAGAGCCGTGGGTAAGTGTAATAGCTTGAACATTCGTCCAAGCCACACTTCTGACACCACATTAATCCTAGCCTGTCAACAACTGATGTGTCAGGCATCATAGGATTACTTCTCCCACACCATACAAAGAACTTGCAAGTCGTGTGAGAGGAAATGAATGGTACATTTTATTGCCGTTGGCTCTTTACAATTACAAAACAGTCGCTATCAAATCACACACAAAGCCACAGAATTGCCTATCACTAGTTTCCTAACCCTATTGCTAATCTCTATCTATTTGGCTACACAAAAACTCCTATCGACACTAAACGATCTGCTCTCTACGAAGTCAGTCCCCAGTCTGACTTTTCCTACACGCGTGACTACACAGCACGCGGAAGGACCTTGTTGCGTCCTTCGGCTTTTTGCGTGCTGTTACACTTAGCACGCTTGTAGCAGCCGTTCTCCTATTGAGTGGCACTCTTCTCCGTGGCTATCACGTAGGCGTGATTCTGTCGTGACCAGAGTACTAACTATCTGGTCGTTGCCTCCGTGTCTCATGAGAGAACTAGTTAATAGTCCCCCATTCTATCATCTACCCTGCCCTTATATCGGGGCACTGTATTACCTCTAATCTACTTGAGGTTGACCACTCTTCCCGGTGGTCTTCTATCTTGAGGCATACCTCCTGCCTTGATATTTCAGTCTTTGACAGTAACGTCATCGATATTTCCCAAAATATAAAAGTTTCTGGATCACTAGGAAATTAGTCTAAAACAATGTGCTGACACCACACATGACCATAAAAGTAATAATTTGGACTTCTAGGGCAGTTTAGTTGTCAAAATTGAGATAGCTTAAAATTGAGAAATTTCATAAGGCGGCCGGTCATCGATATCCCAAAATATAAAAGTTTCTGGATCACTATGAAATTAGTCTACAACAATGTGCTGACACCACACATGACCATAAAAGTAATAATTTGGACTTCTGGGGCAGTTTAGTTGACACAATGGAGATAGCTCAAAATTGAGACCCCAAAATATAAAAGTTTCTGGATCACTAGGACATTAGTCTAAAACAATGTGCTGACACCACATATGACCATAAAAGTAATAATTTGGACTTCTAGGGCAGTTTAGTTGACAAAATTGAGATAGCTCAAAATTGAGAAATTTCATAAGGAAATATCCATCAGAAATCTTGTAGCCCAGAAAGGCAATTTCATGATAGACAATTTCTACTTTTGCTGGCTTCACTGTCAGGCCATGTTGCCTGATGTGTTCAAACGTTTGTCGTAGCATCGCTAGGTGTTCTGTCATCATCCTAGTGTGTACACAGATGTCGTCCATATATGAAAGTATGTTGGGTATGTCTGCCAGTAACAGTCTTGTCATCCTTACAAATGTCGCTGGGGCATTGACAAGTCCAAATGGAAGTTTGCACCATTCGTACAGTCCCCAAGGTGTTGCTAATGCTGTCAAGTGTATAGCGTCCTCCGTCATGGGTATTTGCCAGTACCCTTTTGTCATGTCAAGTTTTGTAAAGTATTTGGCATCTGTCATGTCTGTCAGTATGTCTTCACAATTAGCCATTGGTTCATAATCTAACTGTGTTATTGCGTTGAGCTTTCGGAACAATCATACACAACGAATGACTGTACTCAGACACGTGGCAATATAACTGAAACACTTTAATCCCACTCTTAAACGGCATTCACATAATGCTGCGCTCACAGTTAGCGGCAATGCCATTTATCAATACATACATGCAATATATAAGTTCATCAATGCATGGAAACAAACACTCACTCAGTCTCTACACAGTATCTACAAAGCATACAAGCTCGCTCACATCAAGCATCGGATAATTCATCAATACACTCAGCACTTTCTCCCATGTCCGTCCAGTCTCGAAGTCCTAGGCAGTCTGTTCTAAACTCGAGGTTTCGAGTTAGCCCTTGGCTGTTAGTCCATGTGCGCGTCGTGCGTCACGCTAATCACTGGACCTCAACTACGTCATAGCTGTCAGTCGGGTTCACGTCGTGCTTGTCCGTCGTCTCCAGGCGATGGCGAGGGAGATTCTGACAAGGTTTCTTTGTTGATCTATGTTTTCAGATTGTTGCTCTCATCACAGTCTGCTCATTGATCATCAACCAATATTTTCCTCCTGTATTTTCTGAACAAGTCCTTCAAGAAACAAATGAAGATCGTAAACTGATTAGAGACATTAGACATAGATAGTCAAAAAAATTTTTGGCATGTTATGAGAAGAAATGAATTGGAGAACTTTGTGATAACTGGAAGATCGAAGGGAAGAGACCAAGGGAAAGACCGAGAAGTAAATACTTGGATGGCTTGGCCACATGGCATGGTCGGGACAGAAACATGGAGCCGATCCATGCCTCTGGTGATCGAGTGAGATGGCAAAACATAACCGCCCACGCTTATCGGCATGGCACTTGATGGGTGAATGGATATTCTGACTTTAAACCCCTCCAGTATTTTCTGACTTAAACGCCTCCAGTATTTTCTGACTTTACAACATCTACCGTATTTGCTAACTTTACAACTCCTTCAATATTTTCTCACTTTACAACACCCTCAATTATTTTCTCACTTTACAACTCCTGCAGTATTTACTCCCTCCCTCTCTAGCACCCTGGATCTTGCCAGCTGTCACAACCTACTTCAGACCCTCTCACATCATGACCAAAAGATTGCAGTTATCTTGTCATGATTTAGGTTGCCGTCTGTCTTTATAAATTAATCGCTTGCAGTACTTGAACATTGATCTTCTTAGCCAACTAGTATTCTACATAGAAACCACATCTCTGTCTTCATAGTTAAAAAAATAATACGTGTTGGTGCTATATCAGAACTTTGACAGATATGTTTCTGGTTGATTGTTTATATGATAGTCTATTACTTGTTAGCTTAAGAATTCTGCATGTATCATTACAAGAAGCATAATTTGTTTCTCTCTCTCTGTTTTTGATGATCTTGCTTCAGATCTATTTCCACACTGTCTTCCCAAATCTTTCTGGGCACCCATGAAATGTCTGTATAGGCTTTCTTTGTATCACATTAGGATCCTTTAGTAAGGCAAGCTCTAGCTACCCATGACAATGAGAGGGCAGATTGGTTGGCTTCTACAGCACCTATTGGTAGTTTTCAAATGGACAAATCTTCATTAGTATCAGCAGTCAGGAAAAGACTTCTGTGTAGTGATACAGTGTGCTATAAGACATGAGTTTGCAAACTTAAGAAACATCAAATACAAACTAGAACTAGTGCTATGTTGATTGTGGGGATGTATTAGATGTGTATCCAACCAGAATGTGATAGGGGTAGTTAGCATTCACACACTTCAACACACAGTCACCAGCTGGACATAAAGGTAAGTTACCACAAACATCAAAAAGACGTCATAATTTTTCGGCCACATTATGAAAAGACAAAAACTATAATATTTTAGTAACTGGAAAGATTTGTGGATAGAAAGATGGAGGAAGACAGCGAGAGTGTCAGCGCATGAACTGACACATGCTGTTGAAGATCACAAGAAGTGGAGGTTCATGATCGCCCATACCAGTCAGCAAGGTACTTAATGATGCTGCACTGACTAAATGTGAAGAGTAAGATGATGCATGATGCAGTGTTTGAGACACATGGGGAATAGTCAATCACACATCAAGCATTTCTTATATCTGAAAGAGTTCACAGATTCAGTGCCAAACAAAAAGTTGGTTTGGACCACACGAAAATGGATAGTGAAAAATGGAAAGTAGGGGTGTGTCACAGTTATGATTTAAAAGTTGTTAATATGGTAGCAGACATGTTGTATGGCATATCAAATTAAAGGGAGCTGCATAATGAAAACTACTGTAAGGATATTTTAACTGTAGTTTGATTTCTAAGCCCATGGCAGTTATGGGAAGTTCAAATAAGACAATTTATCATCCCAAGGCACTTAACCCGTTACCGGGCAGACTCTTGTCCGTTTTTTAGCCCTGAATGGGCTAGATTTTTTCAGGTTCGGTAAAATTTCGGGTTGCGTTAGTAAAAACATTACAAATAAGGTGTTAGTTAACCGATTTTAGTTAAATAAACAACACAATGAAGGGAAAAACATGCAGAATATGTTACTCATGTGATTGTTGCCGGTTATCCATATATGAACACAAATATTTACGAAATACAGCATGTTGTTTGTGATTTTCCGTCATATATATGGCAATTTACAAGCACATTTTCAGAATCATAATCACTTTCTTTAAAGTGCGACTCACGACTGCTAATGCAAAGTAACGCTTTTCACTGATATCTAGCTCCGATTAGTAGTCAACTTCGTGCCCTTTAATGTCACTTAAATTGAACCTAACGAAATCTCGGCTATCACTTGAAGAATCGCCGAAATCCATTTTGAAAAACTAAGCGTAAAAACCCCGAAAACTATTGAAAAAATCCGTTCAAATTCATATTAGGCGCTTGCAAATGGTGGCCATGTTGTCAAGCTATCGGCGAAAGCGAAAGTAGCTGTCAGAAGTATCTGAAAGCTGAGAGATCACGTTTTTACAATGCATAATAGTATCGGGCGCGTTCGGGCGGTCTCCCCGTTTAAGCGATCAGACGGAAATGGATGTTCCACCCGTTAAAGGGTTAATCAATTAATCAGTTGATTATGTGGTTGTTTCGGGATTTGAAATTTAAATATTGAGCACAACCCACTACTGGCAACGCCGATCGCACTCCGGTATGAACCTAAGGCCTATCCACGCCAATATGGAAGCACTAGACTCGAGTTTCGCCCTCATTTGAGCTCGTCAAATTTGGCGATTGGGCAATCTTGAGCATAGCCTACGATGGGTAGCGTTGTGGTATTCTGTTGTGATAATTTGGTGTGTCCAGTGTGTGCCGCGTGGTTACACACCCGCTTCACACGCGTGATCCGGGACTGTTTCCGGATCCGGTCAGGGATATGCACTACTGACGAGCTCAAATGAGGGCGAAACTCGAGTCTAGTGCTTCCATATTGGCGTGGATAGGCCTTAGGTTCATACCGGAGTGCGATCGGCGTTGCCAGTAGTGGGTTGTGCTCAATATTTCAATTAATCAGTGTTAATAATGTGGGGGAAATCTGTTGATGTGTAACTATGTCATGATTTCATTTTCAGAGGTGCAGTCTTGGATAGTATGTGATGGAGACATTGACCCAGAATGGATAGAGTCCTTGAACTCTGTCCTTGATGATAACCGTCTGCTGACCATGCCATCAGGGGAGAGAATCCAGTTTGGTTCAAATGTCAATTTCATTTTTGAGACGCACGATCTGAGTTCAGCTTCCCCAGCCACCATCTCTCGTATGGGCATGATCTTCTTGAGGTGAGCATGCGTGATCTCAGCTAGATCTTGCCAAAGAAAAGTTGCTTGTAATGTTTTTTTTAATTTGTTGCTCGCTTTGAACTCAAGCATAGTCCATATACCATTTCTAGTGCACTGGATTCATTTTTGCGTGTGGATTAGCTTTCCCTCCTACCAGTGTTTGTCTCACCATCAGGCAAAACCACCCCGACTTTAGAGGTACTTGTAATTTACATCCCCAAGTCAAGGACGAGAAGTCAACATTTTTGTCCAACTGAGTGGTGTAGGGGTTAATCCCACTACCTCGGCATCAGCACACCAGAAGTTTAACAATGAGTGCTCTTACCAATTTGGCCCATACTGACCTCCCCTTATAATGTTAAAAGGTCAAGTTCTAACAATCCATATTGTGTGACATTGATTGTCGTTTAGTCCACAGCTTCCTGTCTTGCATGTTGCCAGCAATTTCTTATATAGATGCATCTCTACATCCTAGATCTTTCTCTGTGTCTTTCCACTCTGGCTTTTCTATTACCAAGACGAATCCCAATTTCTTTCCTTCTCATGACATGTCGAAAAATATGGATTATCTACCGAAGATAGAAAATGTCATGTTCTCATTCTGTAGAACACAGAGCATTCTGTAGAACACTTAACTGCAAAATGCAACCAGTTATGAAGTTTACAAAGGGATTGGTGTGAGTTTGTTGAGAGATTGTTCTCCATGGGGGGTGGGGGGGGGGGGGGGGGGGGGGGGGGTGAGAGGCAGAAGTCGATGTTTTGTTCCTGTGTTCACACATGCACATGATAATGATGATTTCACATTGTGTAGATCATTACTGATTACTCAGTGTATCACAAAGCGCGAAAATCAGAAATGAAGAAATCAGGACTAAAGTGGGGGTTATAGCAGCGCTAGATTTTATTAGAAGGCAGCAAGGCATATGGTTTGGCCATGTAACTAGGTTACCAACAGTTTACCACAGCAAGCAATGATGTACAGACCAAATGGAAGCAGAAGAAGAGGCCTAAATGATGGACAGAAGAAAATGATCTGAGTAGATTATTACAATGCTGCTCTTTCTGCTGTACAGCTTGTCAGTAAATGACTAATGACAGTCAGAGTATAGGGGACCATGCAGGCTGGCATTAAGTCCGGCTGCCACTGGTACCATCAGCTTGTGAACTCTTCGTTAGCTACTGAAGAAAAAGGAGAGCATGTGTGAGAATGTCCTGAGTGCTTTGATTTCATATTTCATATTCATATTAAGTAACTAGGAATTAGTTGCACTAACTGGCCATGTGGTGGAAGCGTTACAAACACATTTTGTAACCCCCCATACCGCGTTTGAAATACTGCTGCAGGCATTTGGAAGCAGACTGCCTTGCATTGGTTTTCATACAATGGTACGAGTACCGGTTGTTCAGAAAACAATGGTAAACTACTGAAGATAAACTTGCCAAGAAATCACTGTAAAGGATATGCAACTAGCTAACTGTACATGTGTGTTCTTGTACTGCTCAGTGATGAAGATGTGGATGTCAAGGCTCTGGTCAGTTCTTGGCTGAAGTCTCAACCTGAGAGTGAGCAGCACATGTTGTCTGCTTGGGTGGAGGATTACTTCTATCGGGGACTGCAGTGGGTGCTCAAACAGGTGGGTTTTGTGAACTGGAAACAGTTCTTGGTTATTCGTTTCATTACATCGTCACCTCGAAAGGTTAGCTGAAGAAACACATAATGTTTTGGGAACTGTAGATTCTGTGGAATGAACGAACGAACTTTATTTTCAAAGGGTAACAAATTGGGCACGCAGGCCCGTCTTACATTTGGCCCTTCCAATCACTCATCTTTTGTTCATCAGTAGTGCATAATACATTCACATAGGAAAAAAACATTGTCAAAAGAATGTTGTAAAGATAATGCATATTACCATGTTATGAGACACATCCCCCACCCATCCCCCATCACCCACCCACCCACCCATCCCTCATCACCCACACATCCCCCACCAAACCACACACACACACTTCCAGGTACACATACATTCCCCCACCCAACCACCATGGAATGTAGGGTTGGGTGGCTGGCAGTGACGCTTGATGAAACCGGTTGGATATCCATTAAATTTCAGTCTGGTGAAGAGTGTCTAGTTCTAGAGAGAAAATTCTTGTTTAGTTATTGCTACCACTACCAGTATCATTATCAGCATCATCATTGTGCTCATAAGTATCATCATCTTTGTCAGTATCAACATCAAATTCATCATTATCAATGCCTTTACCAGTATTACCTTTAACATCATGCTTCATAAATATATTCATTATCATAATCAGTGTTTTCATCATGATCCTTTCTAAATACTAGTTTTTTTGTATGTGCATATGTGCCTACCTACAGACACAGAGAGAGGAGCGAGAGCTTTTGGCTGGTTTCTAGAACATACCCATCGAGAGAGAGAGAAAAAGAGAGAGAGAGAGAGAGAGAGAGAGAGAGAGAGAGAGAGAGAGAGAGAGAGAGAGAGAGAGAGAGACCTGGATTGAGGAACCAGAACTAGTGAGACAGCACACATTACAATCTAACCCAAACTCTACACCACACATTACAATGTAACTCAGACTCTACACCACACATTACAATGTAACTCAGACTCTACACCACACATTACAGTGTAACCAGACTATACACCACACATTACAATGTAACCCAAACTCTACACCACACATTACAATGTAACTCAGACTCTACACCACACATTACAATGTAACTCAGACTCTACACCACAAACTACAGTGTAACCAGGCTCTATACCACACATTACAATGTAATACAATGTAACTCAGACTCTACACCACACACTACAGTGTAATCAGGCTCTATACCACACATTACAATGTAACCAGACTCTACACCACACATTACAATGTAACTCAGACTCTACACCACACATTACAATGTAACTCAGACTCTACACCACACATTACAATGTAACTCAGACTTTACACCACACATTACAATGTAACTCAGACTACACCACACACTACAGTGTAACCAGGCTCTACACCACACATTACAATGTAACCCAAACTCTACACCACACATTACAATGTAACTCAGACTCTACACCACACATTACAATGTAACTCAGACTCTACACCACACACTACAATGTAACCAGGCTCTATACCACACATTACAATGTAATACAATGTAACTCAGACTCTACACCACACATTGCAATGTAACTCAGACTCTACACCACACATTACAGTGTAACCAGACTCTACACCACACATTATAATGTAACCCAAACTCTACACCACACATTACAATGTAACTCAGACTCTACACCACACATTACAATGTAACCCAGACTCTACATCACACATTACAGTGTAACCAGACTCTATACCACACATTACAATGTAACCAGACTTTACACCACACATTACAGTGTAACCAGACTCTATACCACACATTACAGTGTAACCAGACTCTATACCACACATTACAGTGTAACCAGACTCAAACCACACAATACAATGTAACCAGACTATACACCACACATTACAGTGTAACCAGACTCTATACCACACATTACAATGTAACCCAGACTCTACACCACACATTACAGTGTAACCCAGACTCTACACCACACATTACAGTGTAACCAGACTCAAACCACACAATACAATGTAACTCAGACTCTACACCACAGATTACAATGTAACTCAGACTCTACACCACACATTACAATGTAACCCAGACTCTACAACACACATTACAATGTAACCAGACTATACACCACACATTACAATGTAACCAGACTCGACATCACACATTACAATGTAACCCAGACTCGACACCATACATTACAATGCAACCCAGACTCTAATTTTGCATGAGTGTGTTATACCTCTATAGACATCAATCTTGCTTACTATTTAATTAGCCAATCATTTTCTATCTTCTGGTGTAGAGATTATACGAAGAGGTGTCAGATAATTCTGCCAACTAATATACTAGTCTTGATATGTTCTTCTGTTGCATTGCCAATGTTTCTACAGTTATAACAGCTATTATTATATGTATGATAGAATGACTGGGTTGTGGAGACAAGTCTTGTTGGAACTGTCTTAAACGGCCTGTCTCATCTGCACCACATTAGCAACAAGGCCCACTTTGCTGTAAGTCTAATCCGTGGTCTGGGCGGAAACCTCAGCGAGGGATCCAGGGAGGTCTTTGCCAGAGAGGTAAGGATTTGCAGCTGTACTTATGATTTATAAGAGCATGCATCTTTACCATTGCAACACGCCTGTGAGACCTGGACACTTACTAAACAAGCTGAACAGCGCATAAATGCCTTTGAATGTGAATGTTATAGACAAGTTCTAAGAATATCTTGGGTAAAGAAAATAACACATGCATCCGTACTTCAAGAACTGAATATTGAAGAAGGTTGGCTACTAAAGATGGTAAAGCAAAGAAAATTGAAATATTTTGGTCATCTGAAACATCATGAAAGTTTGGAGAGAACAATCATGGAGGGGGTATATGCCTGAGAAGAGAGGAAGAGGGAGGCGAAAGGGAAGATGGGTGCAGGATGTGGCAGATGATCTCCAGATGGGTGTTTCGGACGTGGGACATCTTGCTTATGACCGAGAAGTTTTCCTGACAGTTGTTATGGGAGAGAAATTCTGGAAGGGACATGCTACTGAATGAATGGTTTGTGAAAGATCACTTTCATTACACATGGATAGTTGAGTTGAGTTAAGAACCGATATCACTGCACTCAGAACATTCCTGTATGTTCTCCGGCCCCTTGTTCAACAGCCAGTGAAGAGTCATACTACTAATTGTTCCCACCTCTATCTGATTTAAAGTTCTCCTGGTCTTCTCTCTCAGTTTTGAGATTCTTCGAGAACCCTACCGATCTCCTCAATCTCATTCTTTCCACATACGGGTTCTCAGTCTGTTTCATGCCTTCTTCACCTGGTCTCACATATGCATGACCACCTCGCCCTTGTCCATAGGCGATCTACCTCTAAGAGGTGCATTCCCTGCCAGCCTATCAGCCTGTTCATCCCCGCACCTTCGTGTGGCCAGGGCAAAATATCCATACAATTGTGACGTTCTGTGACCTCTGAAGCGACGATAGCCATCCCACATGAAACATTCCTTTCTCCACTTTACTAAGCATACTCTTTGAATCCATAATGAATACAGCGTGTGTTGCAGTAGTCTCCTCTTACCAACGGAATGCCGCTGTTACTGCTTCCACCTCCATTCTCATGCTGGATGTCGTAGTCTCATATGCCAGACTCTCCCTTTTCAAGACTCGTCCATTAGCCTTTGCAATAAAACCCCAACCACTACGTCTGTGTCTCACCACTGACCCACTGGTTTAGATGACTATGTCACCTTGATGTGTGTTACTCTGAATCAGTTGTTGCACTTCAAACTCAGTGCGGCTCACTGCCCATTCTCTGCACTCACGACTCAGTCCTACTATTACATTATGCCAGTCCGTCATGTCTTCCGGTACTTCAACCCACTCCTTTTCATGATTGATGGTCTTCAGATCAGACACCTGACGTATAGATATTTCTGCCTGTGCCATCCAGGACCTGCCTCGTCTTAGTCTATGACCCATGACCATATCCATGGCTTCATGCAGGGGGTGATCCCTATCTGCAGCAACTCTCAGGTACCATTTGGCCTGAAAGACCCTATGCCTATCCATCATGGATATCTACATAAATGCTTCAGTTTCCTCCCATGGATCACACCAGGATAATCTCAGTACACTGCACAAATCCCTTAGCACTGGCCAGGATCTAGATGCATGTAAAGCAGAATCATACATGCAGTACAGTTTCTGTCAGTAGTTTTTCTAATTGAGAAATTTGCCCAGGCAGATATGACTATAACCAAAGAAGAAAAAAAAAAAAGATTTATCTAAAAGAACACCACCTGAAACAAGTAAAGAGCTTCAAGTACTTCATCATCATCGTCAAATAACATGCAGCTGGCATAGGTGTTCATGTCTCTGCACATATCTCGGTCTTTGGTGTTCTGGATCAACTCTGCTGATGATATTCCTCCATGCCACCATCTCAATCCATCCAGCATCATGTCTCTTGGTCATTCTCTGCCTCTCTTCCCCTTTATCTTTCCTGTCATCATGGTGTTCTCCAATGCTTTTCTTCTCATGACATGACTAAAGAAAGCTGTTTTTTTTTTCTTTTCCATATAATGTTCTAGTTTCATTAGCCTCTTTAAGGAGTCGTCGTTAATTATTCACTTACTTAGGAGGCATAATATCATCAAATGGCAAATCAGAAGACGAGATTGAAAATAGATACAATAAGGCAAACCAGCTCATTGGACATATGGCACCAATACTAAAGAACAAACACATATCAATAGATACTGAAAAAGCACTCTACAATACAATCTTCCAACCAACTCTATGCTACCAGTGCCAAACCTGGACAATGTCAGAAAAAGAGAAAAGAAAAAAGACAACAGAAATGAGATTCATGAGAAGAATACTGAATGTATCATGAAAAGAGAAAATCACAAATGAAGAAATCAGGACTAAAGTAGGGGTTACGGGTGCACTAGATTTCATCAGAAAACAACAAGTTGAGTGGTTCGGCCATATAACTAGGCTACCAACTAACAGTATACTATAACAAGCAATGATGTACAGACCACATGGAAGCAGAAGAAGAGGCCGACCAGCTAAACGATGGACAGAGGGAATAACAGAGTCCATGAGAATCTCGATATATGAAGCCCATAAATAGGCACTCTCTCGTTGTTTATGCTTCACCTTGACACCGAGGGTACAAGAGGAACAAGATGAGATGAGAGACCATTCACACACTGCCTGAGAACAGGTAGTGACGTCAGAAGTACTAGAGCAACCATGGTACCATGCAGTCTGCCACTCTTTTGAATGCCATATGAAGCTATTTGTGAGTCTCAATGATCTATCAAAAATATCATCATCATCATCATCATCATCATCATCATCATCATCATGTAAAATGTCCTTGTGCAGAACACTACTCTCATTGTGTATGGCCTGCTAGGAAGTTTTGATCTTTCAGCAGATTCCCTTGTATTTCATTAACGGGAATTTTGATGAGTGTCATGGGATAACTCATGTGCTAGTTTTACCTTGCTTTCCACATCCACATGGTGTTGGATTACATCCCCCTCCTCCTCTTTCACCACCATCATCATGTGGCATGCACGGGCAGTCATGTTTCGCCCTCTCACACGATCACGAGAATCATAGAACAGCTCTGTGTTTGTGTCTTAGCTCTTAGCTATGCCATGCGGCCAATCCCATTTTTAGTGACTTAATCTTTTACGCTCAGTGGCTTGCTGATGGTTTTGTCACCTGGTCCTCACTCTCTAACAACCTTTAAAATTGCTAGGGTAGGTGAGTACCCAACTCTGGGGTACTATAGCTATAAGTAACTCTGGAGTACTACAGTTATAAGTTGTCTGTTGTTTGTCCGTTAAGAATGATGATGACCATTCATGTCATCCAGGGGGGTTGAAAGTTTGGAGCCGTGAGTTCTAAGATGGCTGATAAGGCTTATTTTGGCTCGAAATGTCTTTGACAATGTGGGCAAAGAATGCTTGACGTTCCAGGAGGAGGATTTTCTGCAGTGATTTTTCTGTCCAGCCTTTTCTTCACAGCTCTTGCAGTCCTGGTTGCTTCACAAGTGGCTGCGCCCTTGCGTAATGATGTATGCCACAAATTTCGGCCTTCGGCAGTAGTCTCCCAGGTGTCAAGATGAATTCCAAAATCTTTCAGTGAGTCAGAGTGTCTTTAAAGCGTTTCCTCTAGCCACATTGGGAGCATTTACCACATTGCAGCTCACCGTAACAAATTTGTTTAGGGAGCCTGTGACCTGGCATGCGAGTTAAGTGACCAGCCCAGCGAATCTGATTCTTCATTAGTAGAGTGTGGATACTGGGCATGGATGCTCTTTCTAGAACTTCAGTGTCTGGGATCTTGTCTTGCCATTTAATCTTCAATAGCTTCCTAAGGCAGACTGTGTGGAAGTGGTTTAATTTCCTAGCTTGTCGCTGATAAACAGTCCAGGTTTCACAAGCATATAGCAGTGTGGATAATACAACCGCTTTGTAGACTTTCAGCTTTGTTTGCAGGCTTATTCCATATCTGTCCCATACATTCTTGTACAGTCTGCCAAAGGCTGCGTTAGTTAAGTTAGTTAAATTAAGGGCATCCAAGAAGCGTTCACTTATTCCAGTAGATACTTGGTCTCCAGAGTTGCATTTGGCACTCACCATGGTTTCTTTCCCATCCTTTACAACTCCAAGAACAGCAACATACACCAGAGTTCTTAGAAGAAGCAAACCACCCTGTTTAGACTCTTGACAGGACACTGTAGACTACAAGTCCATGTCTACAAAATTGAAGCCACCCAAACTGACCAGTGTACGTGATAACGTAGCCTTCAGACTCTAGAACAGATACTGGAAATATGTCGTCTTTATGGTGACCTGAAAGCTGAAGCCTGGCCCCAGGTTACACAAGTGTAAGAGACACTGTAGAGAACCACTGCTAATGACTGGATGCGTGAATAGTTCTACATGGGACTTGCTACCTGATGGTGTGTCTGATGCTCTTTAACCAAGTCACGTTTATATTTTAGGTTTTCTCTTGGACAAATGAAATGCCACCTGACCAGCGGCGTCCATTGGACACCTACTTTGATGCTACACTTGGCAGACTGATGCAGTACAACACAGAGGTAAGATGCCTACAGCTGTTTGAAGCTTATGCAGTATAGCACAGAGATTAGATATCTGTAACTGTCTGAGACTGATGAAATATAGCACAGAGGTAAGATGCCTGTAACTGTTTGAGGCTGATGCAGTATAGCACAGAGGAAGATGTCTGTAAATTTTTGAGGCTGATGCAGTATAGCACAGAGGTAAGATGTCTGTAACTGTTTGAGGCTGATGCAGTATAGCACAGAGGTAAGATGCCTGTAACTGTTTGAGACTGATGCAGAATAGCACAGAGGTAAGATTCCATAACTGTTTGAGACTGATGCAATATAGCACAGAGGTAAGATGTCTGTAACTGTTTGAGACTGATGCAGTATAGCACAGAGGTAAGATGTATGCTACTATTTAATGCAGTATAGCACAGTAGTAAGATGTCTGTAACTATTTGATGCAGTATAGCACAGAGGTAAGATGTCTGTAACTATTTGATGCAGTATAGCACAGAGGTAAGTTGTCTGTAACTATTTGATTCAGTATAGCACAGAGGTAAGATGTCTGTAACTATTTGATGCAGTATAGCACAGAGGTAAGATGTCTGTAACTATTTGATGCAGTATAGCCCAGCAGTAAGATGCCTGTAACTATTTGATGCAGTATAGCACAGAGGTAAGATGTCTGTAACTATTTGATGCAGTATAGCCCAGAGGTAAGATGCCTGTAACTATTTGATGCAGTATAGTACAGAAGTAAGATGTCTGTAACTATTTGATGTAGTATACCATAGAGGTAAGATGTCTGTAACTATTTCATGCAGTATAGCCCAGAGGTAAGATGCCTGTAACTATTTGATGCAGTATAGCCCAGAGGTAAGATGCCTGTAACTATTTGATGCAGTATAGCCCAGAGGTAAGATGCCTATAACTATTTGATGCAGTATAGCACAGACGTAAGATGCCTGTAACTCCCGGGGAAGTGGTGTAGTGAGAGCAAGCACAATTTGCAGTTGTGAGACAAGCAGGAAAACTCTTCATTTTAATATCATTGGTTCAGTCTATACACTTTAATGTCTTTCATTTGAGATTCTTCACTTTAATTTCTTTGGTTTCATGGTCTGTTTACTTAAATGTTTTTATTTTTACAGTCTCTCCACTTTAGTATCTTTGATTTAACAGTCTCTTCATTTTGTCTTTGGTTTCACAGTCGACCGCAGAGCTGAGCACAGAGAGCTTCACATCATCCATATCGCTGCCCGTTATTTCTACAGGAGATGTCCAGAGAGCCTTAGATTACTTCCTGCCCTGGCTGAACAGTGATCACAGGCAACCTTTCATCATCTGTGGACCAGAAGGATGTGGCAAAGGGTAACGTCTTTATTGATAGTTTTCTGCAGTGCCATCTTTACACATCAAACCTATCATCATTATAGATTATGGTGTTAATTCTGAGTATACCATGAACCACTAAAGTGGCTAAAAAATATCTATGGTGTTAAATATAATTTGTGATTTCTTGGCAAGTTGACATTCAGTCATTTGCCATTGCTTTCTGAACAACCAGCACTCATACCATTGTATGAAAACCAACACAAAGCGGTCTGCTGCCAGATCACCCGCAGCTGTGTTTCATCAAGTGCCCTGCCAGCTGGCGTAAGCGTCCATGTCTCTCCACAGATCTCGGTCTTTGGTGTTCTAGATCAACTCTGCTGCTGATATTCCTCCACGCCATCATCTCAATCCACTCAGCATCATTTGTCTTATCCAGCCTCTACCTCTCTGCCCCTCGATCTTTCCAGTTGTCACAATGTTCTCCAATGCCTCTTTTCTCACCACATGACCAAAGAAAGCTGTTTGTCTCTTTCTTATTATTATATATAATGGTATATAATGTTCTAGTTTCATTAGCCTCTTTCATGCAAACATCTTTAGTTACTCTGGCAGTCCAAGGAATTGGCATTATTCTTCTTAGGAACCACATCTCTGTTGCTTCCAAGTTTTTTCTAATTTGTTCATTTACATTCCAAGATTCACTGCCATGCAGCAAAACAGGTTCTATATAGCACTTCTGCACTCTCTTTCTTACATTCAGTGATGTTGACTTATTGCATAAGATATTTTTCATTTTCTGAAATGCGGCTTTTGCTTATCCAATTCTGCTTTTAATCTCTGTTGTGCAGCTTCCTGTCTGATGTTATAAATGCCCCTAGATATTTAAAATTACCCACTTGGCTAAGAATTTTCCTTTCTATTTCCATTTCACATTTTGGTGTCACATTTTTCTTTGATATTACCATTGTTACTGTTTTCCTGATATGAAAGGAGAGTCCTTTCTTTGCACTCTCTGTTACTACAATGTCCAACAATTATTTGCATTATCTGCCACCAATACTGTGTCATCTGCATAGTTTTTTATTGCTGATTTTGATTTGATTTTTGATCTGCATTGATCTCTCTCATTATTACTTTCCAATAGAGGGAGAAGAGATCCAGTGACAAAACACAGCCCTGTCGTACTCCTAGTTTTATTTGTACATAATTGCCTTCTTTTTTTCTCATTTTAATTGCTGCTACTTGGTTCCAGTAAATATAATTTATTATTCGGAGATCTTTCCCATCAATGTTGATATCTTCCATCATTTTAATTAGTTCATCATGTTTTACTTTATCAAAATAGAATGTTGATATATCCCACTGATGGATATCTACAGACTTCTCCTGCGGCACAGCTTTGAGCGACTGAGGTCTACTCAACTGGCAATGATCCACTGCAGTGCTCAGACCAGCCCTGCCCACATCCTTCAGAAGCTGAGCCAGATGTGTATGGTCATCTCCACCAACACTGGACGCATGTACAGGCCCAAGGACTGTGAACATTTGCTGCTGTACCTCAAGGACATCAACCTGCCCAGGCCTGACAAGTGGGGTACCTGTCAGATGATTGCCTTCTTACAACAGGTTGGTCATCTTTAGAGTTGTCTCTGCTAATTGATGACAGATGTAGCATGTAACATCAATAACATTAGATATGCAGATGATACAGTATTGATTGCAGACAATGAGCAGGATCTGCAATAATTAGTAGATGCGGTTGTTGCACACAGTGAACAACTAGGGTTAGAATTGTAAGAAGACACAGATTATGGTCGTCACTAGGAAGAAGGAAATACCACAATGTAATATACAAGTAAATGGCAATATTCTTAAACAAGTACAATAGGTACAATTATCTTGGAACAGTGATAACATCTGATGGGAGATGCCTTGAAGAGATCAGAACAATAGTCACATGGCGAAGGTAGCATTTTGCAAGATGAGAAACATATTGACCAATTAAAAAGATGTCAATTGCAACTAGAAAAAGAATGTTGAAGTGCTACATAGAACTTTTGTATGGATGTGAAGTGTGGACAATGAGCAGACAAGCTGAAAACATCTGATGGCTGAGGAAAATGCAAACAATACCATGGGCAGACAGAAAAACCAACGACCAAGTCCTACAAGAAACAATTGAAAATCATAAACTGATTAGAGAAATTAGATGTAGACAGTCAAAATATTGTGGTCACGTTATGAGAAGAAATAAATTGGAGAACTTGACAACTGACAAGATTGAGGGGAAGAGAACAAGGGGAAGGCAGAGAAGTAAATACCTTTGAGGCTTGGCCACGTTGTATGGTCAAGACAAGAACACAGCTGATCCACAACTCTGGTGATTGAGTGAGAGGGCGAATCATGACCGCCCACGTTTATCGACATGGCACATGATGAGTGAATTAATTGATGATAGATGAGTGCCTTCTTATGGTTGGTCATCTTTAGAATTGTCTCTACTGATTAATGACATATGTAGCATGACAGAAAAATAGTATACAACATTAGCTTTTTGAGGAGCTGCAATAGCATAGTGGCTAGATGCTTGCTTAATGGTCCAGTGGTTATAGGTTCGAATCCACATTGAGACAGATTTTAACGATTGACCTAGGCTCCCAGGCCCACCCAGCCTAACATGGGTACCTGGAAATGTCCTTAATTCTCCTTTGATAGGGAATACCCTTGTCCTGCCACCCATATATGTATAATATTTTGATCCATAAATGTACTAATGGATTTGATTTGAAGATTGGTAGTTTTATGTATAAATTGCCAAAGCATAAATGGAGAATAAATGGCCTTAGCATAAATTGTCATAGTATAAATGGAGAATAAATTTCCATAGCATAAATAGAGAATAAATTGCCTTAGTATAAATGGAGAATAAATTGCCTTAGTATAAATAGTATAATGACATCCGAGGAAAACCGAGATGAGCACCCTGACGATGGCATAGAGGATGCCCCGATACCGCCAGTATTTACCGATGAAGAAATCGTAGAGATAAAGAGGATACACGAACTCAAGTGCAAGGAATACAGAAGGCGATTGGAAGAAAAAGCAAAGAAGTAGAAGAAACTCAAGGGGAAACCAATGCCCTGCCATACCGCTGAAGAACCAGACTTAAACCAGGATGACGAACACCCATGGCAATACTATATAGATGACGGAGAGATCGTCGGCCTAACCACGGAGGAAGCAATTGAATGACAGCAAGAACTCAAACGCGAAAGTGAAAAAAGGCGCAAGGGGGAATATCACATTGAAAAGCTTCTACAGGCAATACACAGAAAAGGATGCAAAAATACCAAATAAAAAGTCCTTATAAGGATTGCACCCAGCCAAACCAGACGAGCCAGGAGCCTTCACTAACAAAAAAAGAAAAAACCACAAGAGGAGACGGGCATAAAAGACAGTTGCCGACCAACCCCCCAGCTGACATCACAGACACAAAAGCCGATATAACCAGTCTGGGACAGGACCAACTCGTAAGAGTGCACAAGACAAGAATCAGAGCTAAAATCCCACAAAAACCACGGCACTCAACAATAACCACCGCTGAGGAAGTAGGTTAGACGAGACCGAATTTGGAATTTTTTTTTCGAAAATTGGAATTGGAATTGGAACTTAGTATAAATTGCCAAAGCTTAAATGGATAATAAATTGCCATAGCTTAAATGGAGAATAATAAACATAATAATTTTAATCAACTTTTAAGTTTTATGTTATTAATTGTTCAGTAAAAGAGACTGACTGACATTCTATATTTGTGTATGTCTAATGTCAGGCGCTTAGTCACATGTCACATTGAATTATTGCAGCTCTGTAATATCTGCTACTGTATGATACGGAAGTCTGGACAATGAAAATGCAACTAGAAAGTCAAATAGAGGCCCTGGAGATGTGGATGTAAAGAAGAATATGTCATATTTTATGGAAGTAAAAGCAATCAAATACATAGGTTCTAGAAGAACTAGGGGTGAAAAGAGAATTGAGGAAAGAAATAAAAAAGAGGCAAGTGAAATATTTAGGACATGTTAAAAGACATAACACTCTTATAAAAAACATACTGGTTGAAGACAAGTGAGCAAGAGGTAGACAGCGATACAAGTGGGAAGATAACATTAAGAGATGGATGAACAGCAGACTGGCAGAATTTACAGTCAGAGCTAGAGACAGACAGTGTTGCAGATCCACTGCAGGAAACCTTCATTGTTGGAGATGGCATCTGATTGATTGATTGATTGATTGATTGATTGATTGATTGATATCTGTCCTGGTTCTTTTAGGTTGTAACTTATAATGGGTTCTATGACTCAAACCTGGAGTGGGTAGGACTGGAGGGTGTCCAGATTGTAGCCAGCATGACTGCTGGCTCAACACTTGGCAGACACAAACTGACCACTCGGTTCACATCTGTGGTCCGCATCTGCAATGTGGGGTAAGAGTGTGTGTGTCTCATTGTGTGTACCAGTGCATACATGCATTTAAAAACCAACCAAAGTCACCCACCCACCCAAGCTACTCAACCACCCAAGCTACTCACCCACCCAAGCTACTCAACCACCCAAGCTACTCAACCACCCAAGCTACTCAACCACCCAAGCTACTCAACCACACATATTTATGTATAAAACCCTGTCCGCAGGTGAATTATTTTTGCTACCTTCTAAATACATATATATCTGACACAGTTTGTAGATCTAGAATCTCTGTATTTTACAGGTGTAATCTCATCTGTTGTAGATTTAGTATGTGTGTATGTTACAGACTCGCTGGGCTGGACACTTAACTCGCATGCCAGATCACAGGCTTCCTAAACAAATTTTTTATGCTGAGATACACTGTGGTAAATGGTCCTAAGGCTGATGAGGGCTAATCGCCGCATCGTCCTGTATGTGTCATAATTCTGTTATGTAAAGCTGCACTACTTTGTGTCATTTTATATTGTATACATGCATGTCACATCACTGTGTCAGATATATATGTATTTAGGAGGTAGCAAAAATAATTCACATGCGGGCAGGGTTTTGTACATAAATATGTGTGGCTGAGTAGCTTGGGTGGGTGAGTGACTTTGGTTGGTGTTAAAAAAAAAGTGACACGGTGTTGTGATGTCTGCCGTTAGCTCAAACATGCCTAGTTAAGTTCATGATGTGGATGGTATGGATTTGTGTAAAATAACAAAATGATAATTCTAATAACATGTAGCTTGAATGCATAGTATTTTGTTGACTGAAATTTAGCATGGATGCATAGTCTTTTGTTGTCTGAAATGTAGATGGATACATAGTATTTTGTTGTCTGAAATATAGAATGGATATATAGTATTTTGTTGTCTGAAGTGTAGAACGGCTACATAGTATTTTGTTGTCTGAAATGTAGCATGGATACAGCCCTTTGTTGTCTGAAATGTTGTATGGATAAATAGTCAGCACATTGTTTTCAGCTAAAATATTTATCATTAATGTTGTACTTCCATGACTGTCCAGCTACCCAGACCATGAACAGTTGCAGGTGATCTATTCTGCATACCTGAAGCCCATCCTGCACAGGCATCTGGCCAGCCACTCTATCTGGGGGAGCACTTCCAAAGTCCATGCTCTGGCCAGCAGTATGATCCAGCTCTATGAGCAGGTATGGATCACATACTGTTTGTTATATGTTGTTTGACATCAACAGAGTCATGCTGTCTTTTTGTAGAAGTGGTACAGTAAGTTAATATAATCTCTTATGTTGTAGATATAGAATCTCTGTATTTTACAGGTGTAATCTCATCTGTTGTAGATTTAGTATGTGTGTATGTTACAATCTAGTCTCCTCTGTTGTAGATCTAGTATCTCTGTATGTTAAATGTCTAATCTATTATGTCATAGATCTTATATCTTTATACGTTACAGGTGTAATCTCCTCTGTTGTATGTCGAGTATATTTTGCAGATAAGTGAAATTCCTTTGTTGAGACAGAATGGGTATGCCGAGCTGAGGATGGAGTGTTTGGAACCACTTTCCTCACCTCATATAGTTTTGACCTAGTATATGAGTGGAATTCCTTTAAATTCTCTCTACTAAAGCAGTAACTTTTATGGGATGACCTTTACATTTTTGTACCCCATTAGGAAATACAATTTTTAATACACAACAAAAAGATGATATATTGAGGTAAGATTTGTATCATTGCAACCTAAGACATTTGTTCACAGCTGACAAGTATAGGAGTCATTAGCCAAATTATAAATTATTGTGTTAACATTCATATCATTGCAGCTAAAATCCAGATCCATAGTCTACAGCTAGTCACAGGACAAACCATAAATCATTGAGGTAGTATTTCTATGATTTTGGTAATACCCAGATTCATAGTTTACAGCTAGTCACAGGACAAACCATAAATCATTGAGGTAGTATTTCTATGATTTTGGTAATACCCAAATTCATAGTTTACAGCTAGTCACAGGACAAACCATAAATCATTGAGGTAGTATTTCTATGATTTTGGTAATACCCAGATTCATAGTCTACAGCTAGTCACAGGACAAACCATAAATCATTGAGGTAGTATTTCTATGATTTTGGTAATACCCAGATTCATAGTTTACAGCTAGTCACAGGACAAACCATAAATCATTGAGGTAGTATTTCTATGATTTTGGTAATACCCAGATTCATAGTTTACAGCTAGTCACAGGACAAACCATAAATCATTGAGGTAGTATTTCTATGATTTCAGTAAGATCCAAATCCATAGTTTACAGCTTTTTGTTTTTGTGTTTTGTTCGCATATCCTTTACAGGACATCGCTGTCAACATCAGCATCTTTTAACTGATTGTTGATTTCTTCGCAAGATTATGCTCAGTAGTTTGCCATTGCTTTCTGAGCGACTAGCTCACATACCCCGTAAGTTACTGATGTGGAGAGAACTGCTACCAATTCTTGTGCACACCATGTTACTCACGAGAGTATACAGTATTACGGAGAAAGTCGTGTAACCCCTAGACCAGGGAGACCGGCAGTTTACAGCTAGTCAGCCATAAATCATTGAGGTAGTATTTGTATGATTTCAGCTAAGATCCAGGTTCACTGTTGATGACTACAATCATTACCTGTTCACGCCACGTGACCTCACCAGCTGGGCAATGAGTTTTCTCCGCTATGACCTCGGTGGCAGTTCAAGAGATTCTGCTGACACAGTTTTAGAAATCTGGGCTTATGAAGCACACAGACTGTTCAGGGACAAAATTGTTGGCTTGGACAATCGCAGCAAGTTTGACAACATGCTCCAGTCTGTCCTGCGTTCGGACTGGTCAGTGGATGTTTTGAACAGCCTCAACAGTGAGTATTTTCTTTGGTTTGCTTTCTAATCGGATGTTTTCATTGCAGATGGATTTTGTGTCATGGTGGTGAGTGGGTGGGTTCGTGCACACGTGCATGCGCACATGTGTGCTCGCCCGCTCGCTCGCTTGCTTTGAACTCAAGTGTAGTCCTGACACGTGCTACTACATCTAGTGCACTGCACTGATTTTTGTGTGTGGGTTAGCTTTCCCTATTACCAGTGTCCTTTGTCATCAGGTGAAACCTCTCCGACTTCTGATGTACTTGTAATTTATATCCCCAGGTCAAGGAAGAGTCAACATTTTATTCTAACTGTCCGGTGTAGGGGTTGAACCTGCAACATCAACATCAGCACACCAGAAGTTCAAGAACAAATGTTCTGATCCATTCGACCATGTTGACTTTCATTACACATGGGTAACTTCATAAGTACACCTGTCTCCTCCCATATATCATAAAAAGAGAATCTTAACATAGTGCACAAACCCTATTGCACTGGCTTAGGACCCCAATGTGCATACCGAAACCCCACATTCTAAAATATTCTTTTATTGGGTGGGTCTTTTTTTTGCTTGTGTGTTATTGGAATCCATAAAGGAAGCAAAAAATAATAACACTGTAATGACGTAAGAAGTGATTAAGGAGGAATGTATCAGACTGACTACCTCATCCCATAGAAAACTTGAACTGCAAAATCTAACCAGTCACGAACAAGTCTCCACCTGGCTTGGTGTACATTGCTTGAAGGCCGATACTTCATTGAGAGAAGAAAGTTGTTTTTGGAAATAAAAAAAAATTATCATGGGCAGTGGTTATTGTGGCCTATTTTTTTTCAGTTTCCAACTGTGAATGTATTTGTAATGTGCAATGTGCATACGACTTTTATTTTTTTTTAACATGGCCCTCAAAGATTAGGAGTTCAACCCATGCTGTGCCTTGCCGAATGGCGTGAGTGATCATGTCCCTCCACAAATTGTGATCTCTGACAGCATGGATCAGTTCTTGTGTTGACTCCCTTCTGTACCATGACACAAGACTGTCAAGAATTTTCTCATGCTGTCTTCCTCTACCTCTCTTTCCACAAATCTTACCGGTTGTCACAATATGTTCAAGTTGTTGCCTTTTCATAATATGGCCAAATAATCAGATTGCTACTGGAACTATTAGTGTTGGAACTCTTTGCTGGCTGCTGAGGATGGGGACGGAGCGCTTATGGGAATGTCCCGAATGCTGTGATGTCGGTTCCTAAATCAATCAATCAATCAATCAATATGGCCAAAAAATGATGACTGCTTTTTTCTGATGTTTGTGATAAGTTGTCTTTGTGACTAGCTTCCCTCAAAATGTCCAGATTGCTCATTTTGGCTGTCCTATTAATGTTCAGCATTCTTCTATAAAACCACATCTCCAAGGCTTCCAACCCACAACAAATATTTATTGTACAGGGGGAAAGTAAACCCAATACTAAAACTGCCACGCTGGTCCTGGTACGTTGACCATAAGGCACATATATTGCATGATTGCTTCAACAGACACAAAAGCAATCACCATCATTTTCAGGAGGAGCAAAAGAAATAAGTATTGTGTATTTTTGGTAGTTGATGACTTAGGAAGACCATGGGAATACAATAATTCCTACGCTAATTAGGATCAGGGTTTTGTCTTCTCACTGAAAATTTCTTATTTTAAGAGTTAACTACAGTGAACCCCATGTCAGGAGGAGGTTTCCAAATATTATAATAGCAAATCGAGTTACCAAACCAATATACCAATATGGGTGGAAAAGAGAGTTAATCAGTCTTCAGGAATCCCTGTGTAGTCTACAGGCTATAAAATGCCACGCTCAGCCATCTCTCAACTTCTGCTAAGGTGCAATTATACAATTAAAAAGAAACAGCTTTTCATATATTGTATTCAACAAACAAAAAATGAATTACTCAAATATATTGAGACGTTTGCATTTAGGCAGTTTCAACCAGTTGTGAGCAGACAAAAAGACTTCATTTTTAATCTGCTTTAATTATGACAAAATTAATGCTCCCAGCTGCTTTAATTGTGACAAAACTAATGTTGTCTGTTGCATTCTGTTTCCCCACTAGATGCCTACTATGTAACCTGGGGAGCAAGAGCAGATCCTGGAACCTCCGGAATTGGAGCTGGTGCGCCTCTTCCACCATTTGGAAAACCACTGGGCAAACTCTCAGAGGATGATCTGAAGGCAGTCATTGAGAAGGGCATCAGGATCTACAGTAAGCTCTGTAGCTTGTAAAAATACCATAACTTCATTAACTTACAGTTAAAGTACTGACATATTTACGTTAGAGACATATTTATAAGTGACCAAACACCATACAAGGACCAATGAGATCAATGCAATGCTGGTTGTCTTTACTCTCCCAGAAAATGTTATGCATCTGGGTTGACTCCAGAATTACATTTATTGGTACAAACATATTTCTCTTGCAGCCAGTTAGATGCATCATTAATTTTTCTGTGTCTCTAACTTAGCAGTAGAGGAATTAGTATGTTCCAATAACCCCACAAGCTATGCAGACTGTAGTATGTATAGCTACTGGCGCAGTCTGCCAAGTCGGACATGTTAATGGATAGGGATCAGACTAAATGTGATTCACAAACCTGCTACTCTGCAGGTAGACTGGATGGTCAGAGGGTAGAAAAATGAAACCCTATTGGTTTTTGGCTAACAGAAGTGATGGTATGGCACTTGGAACATGCCAGCTCCCTCTGCAAATATTGTAGTGTTTGGATGCATCTATCATCATCACACTGTTTGGGTACACATCTAACACATCTACACCCTCAACTTATAGCTATAGTTCCAGCTTTTATTTTATCTTCCCTTTAGTCTATAAATTGTTGTCTCATTGCATGGTGTGTGAGTAAACAGAATTCCTTGATCATTAGCATGACTAAAGATTTGTCCATTTGAAAATTGCTAAATAAATGTTCTAAAAGACCAGTTTACCAAATTGCCCAATAAAGGTCAAGTTACCAGATTGCCCAAATACAGACCGTTTTACCATGGACTTATGCATATTCAGGGTTATATAGCAGTCAAAATCTCCATAGATTAGTCAGATGAATGAAAGTCACCCACGCATACATGGGACATAGTTTGCTTTGTGGTGATAAATCATTAAGCAGTAGCAATGAATGAATCACCAAAAAACGAGAAGCAGAATTGGTAAGGTCTACCAGAACACAATCACAAGTAACAAACTGGATCTTGTGACCAAAACCTTCATCAGCACACACTGATACAACAACATGAAAATATTTCAATAAAAGTTATTCATTTGTTCTGGGCTTGACACATTTGTGGTGGAGTACTGCCTAAATGGTTATTAGTGAAATTCGTGCAGTTCCACTAATTCTATTTTCAAGCTATAGCAATAGTAACTCCGCTCTCAAGGCTCATTAATATAACTTGTTAGAAAAACATAAAGCATTATATTTTCAGTTGAAATTGTCAAGATGTTGATTATAGTTTATATAGTGATATTATTTTACAAAAGTGTGTCTCAACTTGAGTAGCAGCACTCACGCCCACAGCCAATGTATTCGGGAGTCAGTCTGCAGACACAGTTTTAAACACTGGTTTTTGGTCAAGTAAATAAAGAGAGAAATTTGGCAGGGAAAACAAAACCATCATCACATCATTTTCCGCCATTTTTGGTGTCTGCCAAGGGTATTTTTTTGGGCTTAGAAGTAAGGCAGAAAAGGAGAGACAAAAAAAGAAAGAATGAAGGAAGAAAATGGAGATAGAGAAAGGAAGGAAGGAAGGAAATAGAGCGAGAGAAAGAAAAAGAGAAAGAAAGAAGGAAGGAGGGAAATGAAGAAAGAAAGAAATCAAAAAGGAAAGAATGAAAGAAAGGAAGGAATTGGAAAGATACAGAGGAAGGAAATAGAGCAAGAGAAAGAAAAAGAGAAGGAGGGAAATGGAGAAGGAAAGAAACCAAAAAAGAAAGAAGGAAAGAAAGAATGAATGAGAGAGAGAGAGGGAGAGAGAGAGAGAGAGATATTTAAACACTGACATCTGAAAAAATACCATTCTCGCTGTAATAAATGTTCACCTCATGATGCCCCCAAAACTTATACGGTTATCTTTGCCTGCAGGTCGTGAAAACAGGGAGTTGGACATTCTGATTTTCCGGGAGGTGTTTGACAACATGGCCAGGGTGGACAGAGTGCTGACCAAACCAGGAGGCTCCCTGCTGATGGCTGGTCGTAGCGGTGTTGGTCGTAGAACGGCGGTCAGTGTTGTAGCCAACATGCACCTGATGAAGGTGTTTTCTCCTAAAGTGTCACGCGGTTTCGGGCTCAAGCAGTTCAAGACGGATCTTAAAAATGTAAGTTTGTGCTAGACTGTTCCATGCATGAAAGTATGGATGGGCGAGCATGCTAGCAAAGCTGATAACAAACTGAGATAGTAATATCTTGAGCATGGTTGGGTGTGGATTCAACACCTGGGCTTGTGACTTCAGAAACTGAGGGAAAGATTAGCCGCCTATTCCTTCTTGCTGTCAGGCCTGTCAAATGTGATGGCAATATCACATCACAGATGTGTGGCAGAAACTGCTTTGGGACACACAAAGTATGGATGTGAAACCTGGGCACTTACTGCAGCTAAGCTGTAAAGTTAAATAAGAGTGTTAAAGAATCACATTGCTGTATTATGTAGGAACATGGGCAATTAATGGACAGTGTGAGGGTAAAATGATAGCTTTAAAATATAGTTACATAGATGCTGTGGCGAAGGGCTTACGAACGCAATTCGTTCGAACTAACATTAGAAACACAGCTGTGGGGTGATTTGAAAGCAGACCACCTTGCACTTTTTTTCATTCAGTGGTATGAGTGCTGGTCATTCAAAAAGCAATGGCAAACTACTGAACATAAACTTGCCAAGAAATCACAAACAGCAAAAAAATGCTGGGGTTGACTGCAACTTCTGGTAATGGATATGCAACAAACTTTACATAGACAAACAAGAGGAATATCATGGCAGAAGAAAACAAATTAAACATCTTTTCATTGAATGTTTACAGTATTCTCAGGCCTGGCACAACTTTTACTCCATCCATCATGTGCCATGATGATAAGCGTGGGTGACCATGTTTCGCCATCTCAATTGATCACCAGAGTAGTGGATCAGCTCCGTGTTTCTGTCTCGACCATGCCACGTGGCCAAGCCATCCAGATATTTACTTCTCGGTCTTCCCTTTGGTCTCTTCCCTCCGATCTTGTAGTTGTCACCAAGTTCTCCAATTCGTTTCTTCTCATAACATGCCCAAAAAATTGCGACTATCTACATCTAATGTCTCTAATCAGTTTACGATCTTCATTTGTTTCTTGAAGGACTTGTTCATTGGTTTTTCTATCTGTCCATGGTATGCTTTTCATTTTTCTCAGAAACCACATTTCCACAGCCATCAGATGGTTTTCATCTTGTCTGCTCATTGTCCACGCCTCACATCCATACAAAAGTATATGTTCTATGTAGCATTTCAACACTCTTTTTCTCGTTTCAGTTGATATCTTTTTATTGGTCAGTATGTTTTTCATCTTGCAATGACAATTCTTGTTATATTCTCTTCAAGGCATCTCCCATCTGATGTTATGAATGTTCCGAGATAATTGTACCAATTCACTTGTTTAAGAATATGCCCATTTATTTGTATATTACATTGTGGTATTTCCTTCTTCCCAGTGTCGACCATAATCTGAGTCTTCTTACAGTTCAATTCTAACCTTAGTAGTTCACAGTGTGCAGCTCTGCATCTACTAAAAGTTGAGTAACTTGGTGATGATGATCAACTTTTGCTACATCTACCCATATGCTTGTTGTCCCGTTATACTAAATGACATACTCATCATCATCATCATGTGCCACACTGGTAAGCATATGCAGTCATGGTCGCCATCTACACAAATTGTTACAAACGTTTACATTGAAAGAAACATTACTGAATGAGATCAAGGTCTAACAACAATAAGGGTAATTTGGTCATATAAAAAGACAGCTCCTTGTTAACAGATATTCTGGTGACTGTGTTAGATATGATGAAACTAGAACATTACATACAACAATAGGAAAGAGACAAACAGCTTTCTTTGATCAAGTGATGAGAAGAGAGGCACTGGAGAACATCGTGACAACTGGAAAGATTGAGGGGAAAAGAGTGAGAGGCAGACTAAGAGAAATGATGCTGGATGGATTGAGGCGGTAGCATGGAGGAATATTATCAGCAGAGTTGATCCAGAAAACCAAGGACCAAGATCTGTGGTGAGTCATGAACACCTACGCCAGCCGGCATGGCACTTGATGATGATGATGATGATGATGATGATGATGGTGGTGGTGTGTTATATATATATATATATATATATATATATATATATATATATATATATATATATATATATATATATATATATATATATATATATATATATATATATATATATATATATACCTATAAATTCTATGCAGGGTGTGGTGTCTGTGATAGATATAATGTCAGGGGTCTCCGTGGCGAAGTGATCTAGCCATCTGCCTTGTACTTTGAAGGTTGTGGGTTCGTTTTGGTCCGACTGTGTCATCCAGACCAGGAGTGCAGTTTGTCTTGAGAGTCCTGGAGATCATCATGAAGCTACAGAGCTTGTGTTTTGTGTGGTTCTTTCAGCAGCAGGCTTGCAATACTGTAGAGATAGACAGTGCCAAATGGGTAAAACCTGGTGCAGTGAAGTCAATCCTGTTTTAAAAAAAATAAAAGTAAAAATCACCATATTGGACCTTCAATCGCCAAGTAATTTCTTTAGGTTTCACTCCTTCACTTATCACAAAACAAATAACAGAATGCTGCATCTCTTTGGTGCATGTCAAAAGTGGGTGGCCATCTTTAAACTGTCTTTATGGCGTCACGGTGTTCGTTTGCACCATGATGTCACATGCTCAACATTATTGACATCCTTAATCCTTAACAGCAATATTGACAGGTTACAAGATAGTGGCATGGTTATTGTGATTTCTACCACACCTTTAAGGTTTTTGTATGAAGCACCCCTCATAGAATGGGTGTTGTATGAAACGTGAGCAAATGAAACCTGTCCCAATGGCTCTATTAAAAACAAATGTCAACAGGTGTGGTAAAATTAAATAAAGTAAATGTTAGGGAGCAAACATGTTCCTCGGCTGGTCAGAAGAAAAGTATCCCACTGCTCAGAGATGGCAGATACTGTCTGCGAAAAAGGGACTGTGTTTGATTATTTCATCATTTGGTCACCACAGTCAAGGACATCTGCATATGTGTGACACAGAACTGACAGGTTTCAATTGATCACACGAGGTAGTTTCTTATTCTGCCTCAGGATTGTCTATTTTCTTTGACATGGGCAGGTGATGCAGACGGCAGGAATAGATGGTGAACAGGTTGTTCTCTTGCTGGAAGATCACCAGTTTGTGGAGCCACAGTTCCTGGAGCTGATCAACAGCTTGCTGTCTGCAGGAGAAGTTCCTGGCCTTTACACACAAGAAGAGTTAGAGCCCTTGCTTGCCCCACTTCGAGATATGGCTTCAGAAGTTGGTTTTAGGGGCACATTAATCAGCTTCTTTGCGAGCCGTGAGTATTAGAAGATGAATTTAAAAGATTAATCCTTATGCTGTGGAAGCAGTGAATACTAACACTGTTATTGAGATACATAATGAAAGCAATGAATTCATGATGTGTGTGTAATCTGGTTAATGTATGTGATTTTCTACATGTGTTGGTGATGTGTGTGCAATCTGCTTGATGTCTGTGATGTTCTACTTGTGTTGGTGATGTATGTGCAATCTGGTTGATGTATGGGATGTTCTACGTTGTGTTGGTGATGTCTGTGATGTTCTCCATGTGTGAAACAATTTGTACATTGAACAAAAGATATATGTACAGTTGTATGCCTGTGATGTTCTCCTTGTGTGAAACAGTTTGCACATTGACCAATAGAAATGTGAACAATCTTTTGTATGTTGATGGTGTTCCAGGTGTGCAGAGCAACCTACATATTGTGCTGCTGATGGACTGCCTCAGCAGCAGTTTTACAGTCAACTGTGACAGTAACCCGGCTCTGTACAAGCAGTGTTCCGTGCAGTGGATGGAGAACTGGAGCAGGGACAGCATGCTTCAGGTATGCTTTGTGTAGGTTCTACAGGTGTTATCTCTGTGGTGGGTTTGGTTGTTCTCTCTCTTTCTCTCTCTCTCTCTCTCTCTCTCTCTCTCTCTCTCTCTCTCTCTCTCTCTCTCTCTCTCTCTCTCTCTCTCTCTCTCTCTCTCTCTCTCTCTCTCTCTCTATCACAGTGGCCGTGGTGATATAACAATGCTGAGTGGGGAAGGCACGTGATAATATAGTGGACAAGTCTCGTCTTTTATAAATTCATACGTTTATTAGGTGAAAATCATTCATCTTCAACATGATGGAAAACTCCGACATTCTTGTTGTTTACCTCTTGAATTCCCAGTCCCCAAGTGACGTGTGTGCAAGCCCTGGATACGTCTATCCAATCGTGCACACACGTTCACCAACTATGGTTTCCCACTAGTTAATGAATGCGCAGCATTCCCCAACTCTTTACTCCCAAGCTATACTGTTACATCTCTCTCTCTCTCTCTCTCTCTCTCTCTCTCATTCTGTTTTTTTTTTAAATAATAATTTTCACTCTTTTATTCTCTCATTCTCTTTTATTCTCCCCACCCCCTTTCCCTGTCTTTCATTCTGTATTTCTCTCTCACATTCTGTCTTATTCTCTCATGCATTCACTCTTATTCTCTCACTCTTTACACTCTTATGCTCTCTCTTATTCTTTCATCCTCTTGTAGTTACTCTCTCTTACTCTCTCACATTCTATTTTACTCTCTCATATTCTGTCTTATCCTCTCATGCTCTCAGTCATGTTCTCTCACTCTTTTATGCTTTTATGTTCTCGCCTATCCTCTTATTCTCTTTTGCTCACTCTCTCTATGTATCAGAGAAAGTATATCTATATGTGTGATTATGTTTGTTATGATAGAAAGAAGGGGATGTTGTCAAATCTAAAAATTAAAAAGACATTAACTGTATATTAGCTCTTATTTTGATAGAATTAGTGTTCCTTATACTATTATTTATCACCCAGCCACATACATCTTCCTCTGTCTTTCTCTGCCTTTCTTGCCTCATCATCATCATCATCGTCATCAAGTGCCCTGCCAACTGGCTTAGGAATTCATGTCTCTTCACAGATCTCGGTCCCTGGGATTCAGTATCAACTCTGTTTATAATATTCTTCCATGCCACCGTCTCAGTCCATCCAGCATCATTTCTCTCGGTCTGCCTCTGCCTATTTTGCCACTGATTTCCAATGTCTCTCTTCTCATAACATGACCAAAGAAAGCTGTTTGTCTCTTTCTTATAGTTGTTTACAGTGTTCTAGTCTCATTAGCCTCTTCCTGGCACTTGTTGTTAGTTACCCTGGCAGTCCAAGGGTACTCACAACATTCGCCCAGGAACCACATCTCTGCTGCCTCCAAGCTCTTCCTAGTTTTTTCATTCACGTTCCATGAAAAAGTTCTGTATTACACTTCAGTTCTGTCTTTCTTACGTTCAATGATAATAACTTACTGCATAAGATACTTTTAATTTTCTTGCATGCAACTTTTGCTTGACCTATTCAGCTCTTAATCTCTGTCACACATCTTTCATGTAATGCTACTATTGCCCCTGGGTATTTACATTTACCAGCTTAATTCTCTGTCCTGAGGTGTTTTCATGTATGAAAATGATTTTGTATCTTATCTCCCGATTCTGCGTGTTGGCAGGTTCCAAGGCTGATGCTAACTCGGCCCCCTAAGCTAGAAGGAGGCACCATTGGGGAGCAGAAAGCACACAAGAAGAAGTTGTCTGGAGGTGAGGACATGCTCAAATGCTTCCTGCACATCCATGAGTCCTGCAATGCCAGTCCCCGACGCTACATCATGTTCCTGAACACCTACATGTCTGTGTATGAGAAGAAGAAAAGCAGCATTCTGGAGAAGCAGAACCACCTACAGGTATATGGCTTTAATTGGGTCCTTCTTGAGTGATAAGGCTTTCCCTATCCCTTTGTTATGTTGTGGTTTTCTTTATCAATAATGGTGCTGTTTAAGATTGTTTATGTTATTCGTCATATTGATAATAAGTCATAGTTATGTCATCAGTCATGGTACTATGATTAACCCTCTTTTCTAGATAGATTACGGCTCTGTGATCAGTCAGAGTACTAATAACATAATACTATTATCAACCGGTCATAGTGCTGTTATCATTCAATTGTGATGCTATTGTCAACCTGTCATAGTGCTGTTATCAATCAGTTATAGAAGGTGACACTTTCTCTCAAAGGGCTGTTGTAAGTCAAGTCTTAGTTCTGTTGTCAGTCAGCCTTAGTGCTGTTATCAATTAGCCATAGTGTCATTGTCATCTGCTCATGGTGCTGTTAACACTCAGGCATGGTGCTGTTGCCAGTCAGCCATAGTTCTATCATCATTCAGTCATGATTCTATTGTCAATCAGTCATGGTGCTATTGATAATCAGTCATAACACTTGTCATTCATTTAGTGCTATTGTCAATCATTGTTTTATCAATCTGTTACAGTGATGGTATCATTCATAGTGCTGTTTGGTGATGTTAGCAGTCATTTTCTATGATCATTCATGGTGCTGTCATCATTTAATAAAGACACTATTTTATCAATCACAGTGCTATTATCATGCATAGTTTGTTATCAGTCAGTCACAATGCTGTTACCAGTCAGTCATTAATCTGCTATCAGTCGCAGTGCTTTCTTTATTAGCCATCGTGATACCACTCAGCTTAATGTAAGCTAATTTTACAACAAATTTAAGTAACATTTTTGAGAAAGTATATCTTTCCTGTGGCCACATACAGATGTGGGTCATTGACCATTTATTTCACAGTGACTAAGAAAGAAAATTGCGGCTTTTGAACTGATCAGAAAAGTTCTGTGAATATCATGGATGAAGAAGATGGAAGATAGTGACATTCTAGAAGATCTGAATATGGAAGACATGTCATGTCTGGGAAACTGGAATACTTTGGCCATGTGACATGTCACAGTGGCTTGGGAGGGAACAGTGACAGAAGGTGTGATTCCTGGAAGAGGGCCAGGGGTTGAACAGTATACAGATGGCACAGGTCATTGCAGACACATTCATCATTATGTGCTATGCTGATAAGTGTGGGCGGGTATGATATGCCATCTTACGTGATCACCAGAGTCGTGGATCAGCTCTGTGTTCTTGTCCAAGCTATCATGATATTTACTTCTCTGCCTTCCCCTTGTTCTTTTCCCCTCTATCTTGCCAGTTGTCACCAAGTTCTCTAGTTTATTTCTTTTCATAACATGTCAAAAACATTGTCACTGTCTACTTCTAATTTCTCTAATCAATTTACAGTTTTCATCTGCCTCTTGTAGAACTTGGTCATTTGTTTTTCTGTCTGTCTATAGTATTCTTTCCTCAGAAACCACATTTCCACAGCCATCAGATGTGTTTCAGCTTGCCTGCTCATTGTCCATGTCTCACATCTATACAAAAGTACACATTGGGCTTGAAAACTGACTGAGGATTGAGGATATGCTTGCACAACATGAGCAATATCTGTTGAATGTGTGCTTACCTAACGACACAACATACTGTTTGCTTGTAATGAGATTTTGTGTCACTAAATTAACGAGATCAGCCGGTGCACATGGAATCAGAATATCCGCAGCACACATTGTGGGATGTATGATCAGTCCAGGCTAAGGCTGGGGATTTTAAACAAATTCTAGCCTGTAGACTACTCAGTTACCTCTTGGGCATGCACTCTTAATTCATCAGCTCAGACACAGTTTCGTGGCACACACCACAGATGGTATGGGTGTGGTCATGAAAATAATGCTCCAACAATAAATGAACATGTTCTGCCCACTTACTGTTATCAAATGGAGGTCAGCATGGCTGAAAGGATAAGAACTCTCATTCTTAAACATCCAGTGTGCTGATGCTGAGGTAGGGGGTTCAACCCCTACACGTGTCAGTTGGGTAAAATGTTGACTTCTCATCCTTAACTTCGGGACGTAAATTACAAGTACTCTGTAGTTGAAGTGGATTTTCCTGATGGCAAGGGACACTCGTAATAGGGAAAGCTAATCCACACACAAAATTAAGTCCAGTGCTACTAGAATTAGCGTGTATGGACCATGCTTGGGTTTAAATCGAGCGAATGCCAAAAAAATATGTTTGTCCATTGTTACCGAAAAGTATACACTGCCATTTGTCAGTCTCAGAGTGGGTTTGGCTGATAAGATCTGTTGAAGCTAGGGACATCAACTACAGAATGAGCAGGAAGTGTTGGCTGCCAGTCAGATGCTGAGGGCTTGACTTTTGACCTGTCTTGCTACATTTGGTCTGTTTTAGGCTGGTGTGTCCAAACTGAATGATGCCAGGGTGCTGGTAGATGACCTGAAGAAGAAGGCAGGAGAGCAGAGTGTACTGTTGGCGGAGAAACAGTCAGAAGCTGATGCTGCCCTCAGAGAGATCACTGTAAGCACACTTATCTTATTTGTTTCATGTATTTTCATTGAAGTACTGTTTAAATAACACTTTGTACTCAATGAAACAGAATTTCATCATTGTCTCAGCGGATATTTGTATCTATCTGCTAGTTTTATCATACTTCATAGTACTCTAAAGTTCACCTTTTAACCGTAGTGATTCTATCATATCATATATTTTACCAAGAGGGACAGATGGTGAGACAGACAGACAGAGAGAGAGAAAGAGAGACTTTGGGATCGTAAAACATTTAATGAGAAGTTTAGAGATGCAGAGACAGATAATGACAAGAGGTGTGGAGAGATGATGCATGGTCAAAGAGAGATAGTCGAAGAGAGACAGTCAGTCAGTGAGACAGTAAGACAGACTGAGAGAAACAAACACTTGGCCAAAGAGAGACAGTCAGAGAGAGACAGACATACACATGGTCAGAGAGAGATTCAGATTTGGGATAGTGAAAGACAGAGACACAATAATAGAGATACAGAGACACAAAATTACAGAGATATAATGAGAAAAGCATACACAATATCAGTATCAAAATGAAACATATTCATAGCTCACCAGAAATATATCTTGTAACAGATAGAGAGAGAGAGAGAGAGAGAGAGAGAGAGAGAGAGAGAGTTAACGACTACTGATAAAACAACCATTGATGCAGTAAAGAACAGAGATGCGCCTGCCATCAATCATGTCTAACCACCCCATGCATGTATTGTGTATGTTTCTAGACGGCCATGCAGAATGCAGGGGACCAGAAAGTTGAGATGGAGGAGCTGAAAAAGAATGCTGCTGAAGAGAACAGAATGCTAGAAAAGAGGAAGGCAGCTATTGACCAAGAGATGGCTCAGGTTGTGTGAAATCATTTACTTATTCATTATGTACATGTTTATATCTCTGACAGATTTGGTTTTATGGTTTCCCTCAAGGCCTGTTTTTATAATGTTGACATGATTGATTAGTTGATGATTGTTGTACTGGTAGTACCAGCCAGCTTATCTGTTCGTTTATGCCTGCTGTGCCTATTTGGCTTGGAACAAAGATGAGTATGATAATACTGTTATGCTGTCAGTGTTTTAACATGTTGTAAACATATACAGTATTTAATATAGTATTGAATTTTATAGGAAGTCAGTTATAGGAAATGTGTTACCAGAGCCCAGACGGGAAGCAAAAGAGAGTAAAATGTAAGCTAGCTTGCCTGTAGTGAGAGGTGTCTAGGGTGAGTGTGAGACTGGTCACCTCATTCTGTAGAAGACTTAGCTGCAAAATCCAGCCAGTCATGATCAGTCTTGGTGTAAATTGGTTGAGTGAATAAGATCCATTGGGAAATGAATGGCAGACAAAGAGAAGAAAAAAACTGAGTTAAGAAACATTAGTTTGGGTGTTTTTTTAACTCATTTGTTTCTTCTTCAATTAAAAAAAAAAGACTACTCTTTTGTAATGTTCTTTGTTTGGAGAGTATGCATCGAGTCCTGATTGATGAAAGTTTTAGGTCCTTATTGGTAATAGTAAATTGCAGTTGATTGCTTCAGATCGTCTGAAAACAGTTTGACTTGTAGTTTATTTAGCCTTTGTCATGAAGATGTTTATTCTCTTTTCGCACTGAAGGTGGAGCCACTTGTCCAGGATGCACGAAAAGCTGTAGGCAGCATCAAGACCGAAGCTCTTTCAGAGATCAGAGCACTTCGTGCACCTCCTGATGTTATCAGAGACATTCTGGAGGGTGTCCTATGCCTGATGGGCATCTTTGACACGTCTTGGGTCAGCATGAAGAGGTGAGCACATGTTTTTGTTGGTGTTCTTGCCGTGCATGTTTTTGGATCTTTATGCAAATGCAAGGAGATGGTTGTAAACACTGTCTGGATCAGTATTAAGAGGTGATCCCATGTCGACCCAGCCTAAAATGGATACCAAGAAATGGTTTGGAGAGAATGGTGCTGCAGGGAGTGACCAGAGAATCTGGCAGACACTCAGGACTCAGAGGAAAGGACAGGTGGACACATAATCAGACTGCTACTGGTACAGTTAGTATTGGGACTCCTAGCTGGCTGTTGCAGGTGAGGACGGAGCACGCATGGGAAAGTCCTGCGTGCTGTGATGTTGGTTTTTGATTCAACTCAGCTCTTGTGGGAAATGCAGGTTGCTAGACTGGCATCACCCTTTGAGTACTGATTGGTCTATACAAATAAGGGTCCAGAACCATATATACAATCAATCAATCATGTGCCATGCCGGAAAGCGTGGGCGGTCATGACTCGCCATTTCACTCGATCACCAGTGTCATGGATCAGCTCAGTGTTCCTGTCTCGTCCATGCCATGTGGCCAAGCCATCCAGGTATTTTCCTCTCGGTCTTCCTCTTGGTCTGTTCCCCTCGATCTTGCCAGTTGTCACTAAGTTCTCCAATCCATTTCTTCTCATAACATGTCCACACAAAAAAAAGTTTGACTGTCTACGTCTAATTTCTCTAATCAGTTTACGATATTCATTTGTCTCCTGTAGTACTTGGTCATTGGTTTTTCTGTCTGTCCATGGTATTCTTTGCATTTTCCTCAGAAACCACATTTCTGCAGCCATCAGATGCTTTTCAGCTTGACTGCTCATTGTCCAAGTTTCACATCCATACAAAAGAACAGGCTCTATGTATCCCCTCGACACTCTTTTTCTCGTTTCAATTGACATCTTTTTATTGGTCAGAATGTTTTTCATCTTGCTAAAGGCTACTTTCGCCATGGCGATTCTTGTTCTAATCTCTTCAAGGCATCTCCCATCAGATGTTATGACTGTTCCAAGATAATTGTACCTATTCACTTGAAGAATATTTCCATTTACTTGTATATTACATTGTGGCACTTCTTCCTTCCTAGTGACGACCATAACCTGAGTCTTTTTACAATTTAATTCTAACCCCAGTTGCTCACTGTGTACAACAACCGCATCTACTAATTGTTGCAGGTCCTGCGCATTGTCTGCAATCAATACTGTATCATCTGCATATCTAATGTTATTGATGTTTCGTCCTCCAATGCTGATTCCATTTATATCCTCTACATTTTTGAAAATATTTTCACTGTATAGTGAAAAAAGATCTGGAGACATCACACATCCCTGCCTAACACCTCTCTTAATTGGCTGATACTGTCCCACTTCATTATCAATCCTTATTGCAGCTTGTTGTTTCCAGTATATGTTTTTTATAAGTCTAATGTCTTTCCCATCAATTTGTAGATCTGCAAGCATATTCACCATGTTGACATGTCTAACTCTATCAAAAGCCTTTGTATGAACGTGAGGCTGAATACACAGTGGAAGCTGCGGTAGTGTAGTGGCTAAATCAGTGGTTCTCATATATACAACTCACCATATATACAACTCACCTGAAAGTATTTTAAAGGGCTCTTGACTTTACTGTAATTGAAAAGATGAGTGGATTCTTTTCATATCTCTTGGGTCAAGAATAAATTAATAGTTCTGATACGACTTGGATCAATATGAGAGGGTAAGTAGATGGTTGTGTTGCTTTTTATGCAAAAAGAAATAAGATAATGAGTAGAAGGAGTTGACACTTTCTGCATTACTGTGAGCAGGTAAGTTATATGGTTGTGCTATCATGTAAGTCAGATGTGTGTTGTAAGTAGATGGTATTGTCATCTTTAAAGTCAACATTAACAATTATACAAATAGTTTTTGACACCTGGTGATTCAACATAATAAAGGTGTGTGCATTTGATATCTCTTTGATCAATATAAACAGTAAATAGGTGATGTTGACACCACTTTGATCAAAAAGGTTTTACACCTCTCATAAGAATATGTTTATGAATAGCTGTGGTGAAATTTAACTCTTTTGGTCGCAGGTAGCAGATGCTCAAAGGGAAATAACCACAGCAGATGCTCATAGGGGAAGTAACCCAGAACAGACTCTCATAGGGGAAATAATAAATAAAATAAATAACCATTATGAAAAATCAAAAGAGAGTATGAACGTGAGGCTGAATACACAGTGGAAGCTGCGGTAGTGTAGTGGCTAAATCAGTGGTTCTCAACCTTTTTTTGGCCCATACATCCATGTTTGCCATCCCTTCACCATATGTTCAGAGCGTCACTCCCCCCTTTTGTATTTCCTTCCTATAAATTCTCTTTCCCCCCCCCCCCCTTCCATGCTCTCCGCCCCTACACAGCATAAGTAAAAATGGAAGCTAAATTTAATAACAAATACTAGAACAAATCTAGACTTCTACATAAAACGTGATTTGCAGGTCAACTTATGTTATAAAACGAATTTTAGAAGGGCGGAAGTACAAAACTGTAAAGTATGGAGGAAAAAACAATATAAAGTAATCGGTTCTAGTATTAACGTGATCTTGAAATAATCTTAATTCCCCCTTGAAACCCTAAAACTCCCCAGGTTGGGGGGGGGGGGGGGGGGGGGGGGGAGAATTCCCCATCGGTTGCGAACCATTGGGCTAAATGATCGCCCGCTACCGTTGTAGTCATGGGTTTAAATCCTCATCATGGTGTTTGATGGGCTCCCCAGTTGACCCAGTCTAAAATGGGTACCAGGAAATGTCTTGGAAGTAAAAGCAGCCAGTGTAATAATAACTATATCACCCACTGAGTGGTGATTGGTCTATACAAATGTGGGTCTAGTCCACACGCCCAATGCTCCTTAAGGTGTGGATAAAGTTCCTTTACTTTTTAGGTACTAAATACATAGTGGAAGTTTTCACTGGGGACGCCAGATTTCTTTAGTGTGCTTTAACCAAATGTAGAAAGAATAAGAACACATTATGTGATGGTTGGGATTCACAAAAATGAGTCAATCAAAAAGAAAATTGCTTGGGACTTTAACAAATATGTTAAATAATTAGTAAATAATTCTAAAACATTACATACTTAAATAAAGTATTTGATGTATTTCTGCAGTTTCCTAGCTAAGAGAGGTGTCAAGGAGGAAATACAGACATTTGATGCAAGAAAGATCACTCCAGAGATTAGAAAAAATGCAGAAGAGTTACTGAGGCGAAACAGGGATTCTTTTGATCCTAAGGTTGGTTATGTATTTTTATACTGAGACAAATGTTAAGAATAATGAGGGCATAGAAGAATTAACAAACTCTGAGGTATTATGAACTGTAGGTGTTGTAAGATCACTCATCAATACCATAAGGAAAAGACAAATGAAGACATAGCAGAAGATGTGTAATAGAGGAATGAACCTCATGTTGGTAAATACTAAGGCAGAGAGGCAGAGAAAGATGTATGTGAAAAGCTTAAACAGCTGGCTAAAAATAATAACATAAGCCAGACCAGTTTTATCATATGTTAGAGAGGATTAAGGAGTAATGGTTGACAGTGTCACCTACAGACCAGACACTTGAAGAAGATTGTTGGCATTGAAAGAGCAGAAAGGCTGGCCAGCACTGCCGCTATATCTTGGGGCTAATCAATGGACTGAGCTGACAGTAGGAATGCCCTTAAAGAGGCTGGCCAAAACAATAACTTTCAACTGAAATAATAGGAATTGATAGTCAGAATGCAGGTATTCAGACTGAAAATCTTTGTGACCAGAGAGGAGCAGTACATCATTTGTATGTGGAAGCTTGTCAATCAAAATCGATTCGTCACAGTTAGTAGCGCTACACTGATGGATTTACTAATTGTACTAGGCCAAGGATGCCATTACAGGACACAAAGCCATCTAGATACATATCTTTGCTGTCCTCTGGCTCTTTTCCTTTTCATGTTTGCCAGTTGTCTCTGGGTTTTCCAATCTATTTCTCCTCACAACAAGCACAACAAATCTTCACTGGCAGCATCACATTTCTCTAATTCGTGGTTTTCTACTGCTGTGTAAAAGATTACTCATTCATTTTTCTATGTGTCCATTGTATTTGCATTTTTCCTCAGAAGCCATATCTTTGTTGCGATTGCATTATCTCATCTTCTCTGCTTATTTTCCAGGTATACTACACAAGTATAGGCTCTGTATTGAATTCAACACTGTTTTCTCTCTGCAGTTTACAATTTATAACTTAACACTGTTTTCTCTGTGCGGTTAACAATTTATAACTTAACACTTGTTTCTATGTGCAATTGACAATTTATAACTGAACACTTTTTTCTCTGTGCACTTGATTGACAATTTATAACTTAACACTGTTTTCTCTGTGCAATTGACAATATAAAACTTAACACTTTTTGCATTCTCATCACGGTGACAATTATGAAACCATTACTAAATTTTATATATATATATATATATATATATATATATATATATATATATATATATCTATATATATATATATATATATATATATATATATATATATGGACATTCATGTGTGACAGAGTGCAAAGAGAGCATCGCAAGCAGCGGAGCCACTGGCAGCCTGGGTGAGGGCCAACGTGCAGTACTCTTATGTCCTAGAGAAGGTGGAGCCTCTAGAGCATGAGCAGAATGAGCTGAGAAGGTAGGTCATCAACTCGGGGAATGATCATCCCATGGCACTTATTACTGTAGGCATTTGGTGTGTTAGTTAGTTGCATATCATTTACAGGACATCACAGTCAACCCCAGCATTTTTTGGCTGTTTGTGATTTCTTGGCAAATTTACATTCATTTGTTTGCCATTGCTTTCTGAACGACCGCCACTCATACAACTGCATGAACATATCAACGCGAGACGGCCAACTTCCTGTGTTAAGTCTTTGAATATATAAAATCAAGGTTTGATGAGGTGTAGTGAGAAAAGTTTTTGGAGTATTTTACATGCCTGAAGGCATAATGGATACGTATGACCAACGTTATTTTTATATGGTGTTATATTTTTATAGACCTATTGGGCAGTCAGTGGATGATGTGGTCAGTATTTTCATGGCTGTCTTGACTTCCCAGGTGATTCCCTGGTACCCATTTTATGCTGGGTCGACTCGAGTTCCAGGTCAATGTTTTAAATTCCACCTTGATGAGGATTCGAACATATGACCACTGAGCCAGCAGGCTAGTATGCTGGCTACTGTTCTACTGCCGCACCCCTGAGATGAGTTAATCTAGTGCAGTGGTTCTCAACCTTTTTTGGCCCATGCACCCTTTCACCATGTATACACACACACGCACCCACACATATATACACATCCACACACTCACACATAATTCAAGAAAGGGGGACAATCGCGTTTTGTGTGGTCCTGAAGCCAGTTTGAGTCTGCTAATCTGTGGTCTCCCCCTCTGGAAGCCATAAAATTCCCCCCTGGGGGAAATTCCTAACCGACTGAGAACCACTGATCTAGTGTATTTCTTGCTAATTTTCTCTTCCAGTATGAGTAAATGGTTTGTTAGTGTGTAATTGTGAGTGGGTATATGTGTGTGCAAGGGAGTATGTATTTGTGTGTTATTGAGTGAGTGTATAACTATTTGAGTTTGTGTAAATTATGTATGCGTGTGTGTATGCATGTGTGAGTGTACGTGTGTGTGTCTACTTTCCTGCCTGTCTCATAATGTGGTAATCATTGTTTATGTTTACAGCATTCGTTTAACAATGTTTTCTATGTGAATATAACATGCACAGTAGATAATTGACGGATGAAAGACGAATGGTTGGAGGGGCAGAATGTAAGACAGGCCTGTGTGTCCAATTGTGACCCTTTGAAAATAAAGTATGGCCATTCGTTCCCAGAAAATTTCCTGACAATTATCCAGTATCAATTTTATGAGGCCAGTCAGGCCCAGAGCAAATGCTGTCACCTGTTGAGATTCAACTTACACCACTGTTTTGTAAGTTAGTTAGTTGTATATCCTTTACAGGAGGTAGCAGTCAGCCCCAGCATTTTTTTGGCTGTTCGTGCTTCCTGTGTAAGTTTACTTGCAGTAGTTTGCCATTGCTTTCTGAATGACCGGCACCCAAACCATTTCATAAAAAACCAACTGTAAGGCAGTCTGCTGCCAAATCGCTCACATCTGTGTTTTGAACATGGTATTCAGGATTACGAACTGCATCCGTAATGCCTTTGCCATGGAGCCGATGTTTTGTAAGAGGGTTTTAAAAAATGTTGTAAAAAGTGAGAGGATCAACTTCATTGCACTGGGTTTTACCCCATACAACTCAGTCACTTTTGCCAGGGCGACCTGCCGAGAGCCTCACACAGGGAACTAACTTCGTAGCTCCAGCGATGACCCCCAAGAGCCTCTGAGAAAATTGCACTCATGAACCAAATTATGTAGTCTGATATCAACCCACAAGCTTTGGAGCACAAGGCATGTGGTGTAGCCACTTTACCACGGAAACTGTTTTGTATATATATATATATATATATATATATATATATATATATATATATATATATATATATATATATATGCAAAATTTTTGATGTAGATGTTTTTGTGTATGTTTGCTGTTTGTGTGCCGATGAAGGCTTAGGCCGCAAAGCCCATTTTGTTACTTGTGATCATGTTTGAGTAAATCTTAACATTCTACATCTCATTTGTTTGCTGATTCATTCATAGTATTTAATGGAATGTAGTTGGTTCATGTTGTATTTGTTAATGATCATTACTTTAAGTTGATGCTGATGTGCTACTGAGACCAAAAAGGGAAGCATAGAATCCTAATCAAGGTCAGCAAGGCCGAATGGGTAAGAAAGCGTGTTCTTAAACATACATTGTGCTGATGCCGAGGTAAGCGGTTCAACCCCTACACTGGACAGCTGGACTAAAATGTTGACTTGTCATCTTTGACTTGGGGATGTAAATTAGAAGTACCTCTGAAGTCGGAGTGGGTTCGTATGATGGCGAGGGACACTAAATAGGGAAAGCTTATCCACACGCACAATTCAGTCCAGCACTACTGCAAATAGTGGTATGGACTACGCTTGAGTTCAAAGCAAGCGAGCACAAGAAAAAAAAATGAATCCTAATCATGTAAAATACCTTGCATGTCATATATAGGATTATTGCTTCATGGCAAGAAATGTAACTGTTACTGTTCTATAGATGTTTATTGGTTACATATTTTCTGATGTACAGAAACTTGGAGAAAGCAGAAGCTCGCCTGGCCAGACTGAGCCAGGCTGTCGGGGAGGTTGACCGTAAAGTGGCTGCCCTGAGAACCAGGTTTGAAACTCTCACCAAAGAGGCTGCAGAACTGAAGATCAAGCTGGACAGGGAGAATGAAACAATTGAAGCTGCTGAAATGTTGGTGTCCAAGTTGGAGGGAGAGTACCTGCGCTGGAATCAGCAGGTACACAATAAGCCAGGATAGTATTTTACAACTGGTTCTGTCAGGGTGTTGTTATTGGTCTGGCGCTTCTTGTTCATCATTCAGCAGGCACTGCGGCCTTCCACTGCCTGGGTTTTAAATAGCACACATTTGTCGTGATTGTGACAGACACACAAACCATACTGAGCAGGGTGAATGCTTCGTGCAGAGTGGCATGCTCATTTGAAAAAGAGATAGTTATAATAATTATTGATGAGGCAGGACTAAAAATAGTTTATTATCATCATCATTATCACCAAGTATTTCAGACCTTGAGCAGGTCTTGAAGCTTCCTGAACATTCTATTCATGCAAAGTGGTATGCTTCAATTAAACAAATCAAAGATAGGGAGCATCAGTTAAAATTTTCCCCCAGGACATGCTGGTGGGTAGGGAAATGGGCAGGCGGACACATTGGCTGGGTCTGCATGGATGAGTGGGGTATTGGTGCACAATAAGGCACTTGTGGTCAGGGCCCTTTTGGATCATGTGTATAGTGTGGAGAAACAGATAGATCATCGTAGCCTCATGAGAATGGTGTGGCAGGAGTGACCAGAGGATCTGCCTGAAACTCAGCACTACAAGGAAAGGCCAGACAGACACATAATCAGACTAATGCTGTTACCATTTGTAGTGAGTGTCTTTGCTGGTTGTTGAAGGTGAGGACAAGTGCATATGGGAATGTCCTGAGTGGTGTGATGTTGGTTGTTGACTCAACTCAGCTCATTATTCTGCAATCCTGACATTTATTCTTTCATTCCATACTGAAACAACAACACAGATGTTCGGCAGTATGCACCATTGACATCTGATTTGCAGACATAACAAATCTTTGGACACACAATCCACTCTGTTGTACATGTAGCTATGCCCCTAGCACACACACTATCTCCATGCAATCATCTCGGTCCTCCATTCCACATGCACAAAAGCCATCCTTTTCCAGGACCTGTACACAACAAAGTCCATTCTCTGAATGATATTTCATGCTAGTCTGACTGCCTTAAAGAAATCAACAAATACGGAAAGTGGAATTGGTTTACAACAACACAGTCATAAGTAACAGAATAGACGTTGTAGCTAGGAAGCCTTCAGATCACACTAAAAACACAAAGTTACTGATACACTACATACAAGATTTGTTTGGATACATTATGAGAGGAAATAAACTAGAGAACTTGGTGACAACTGGCAAGATGGAGGAGAAAAGAACAAAGGGAAGGCAGAGAAGTAAATGTCTAAATAGCTTGGCCACATAGCATGGTTGGAATAAGAAAACAGCTGATCCCTGAATCTTAAGAACTTTATTGATCAAATCTTGATGTATGCAAGAGAATCATGGACATTTAATAGACTAGTGTGGAATTATGTGAAGCTGCAGATATATGGTTATACAAAAAATTATGAGAATACCTTGGTTGAATAAAAAGCGTAATGAAGATATCTTAAAAGAATTTAACTAACAAAAAATTACCTAGTTACCACCTCAGAATAAGACAACAGGAAACTTGTAGCAAGAAGAAAACTGGACAGTTTAATTTCATGGCATGGAGGAACATCGGTAACAGAAATGATTGGAGGTCAAACAGCACACACATGTTGTGATTGTAATGGACACACAATTCATGTTGAGCAGGGTGAATACAGGCATGCTTCGAGCAGAATGACATGCTTTATTTGAAAAGGAAATACTTATAATAATTATTGATGAGGCAGGACTAAAAATAGTTTATTATCATCATCATTATCATTACGTATTCCAGTCCATGAGCTGGTCTTGAAGCTTTTTGAACATTCTGTTCATGCAGAGTGGTAGGAAACAGAAGGCTTTGAACAGATAGATCACCAATGCCACATGGCATGGAGTAGAAGAAATGATCTGAGCATTATGCTTATTTTCCATTCAATTAGTTGTTAATTAGATACATGATCTAAGCATTGTTTGTTCTCTTCTACATGAAACACACTTAAGGTGGGCGAGCTCTCTTCAGAGCTTGAAGTGCTGCCAAAGAGGGCTCTGCTGGCTGCGGCGTTCATCACTTACCTTTCTGCTGCCCCTGAAGATGAGAGGCGAGATTTCCTACGACAGTGGCAGAGCCTTGTAGGAGTTGATCGGTTTGACCTCAGACAGTTCTTGTCCACTGAAAGTGAACAACTCATCTGGAAAAGTGAGGGGTTACCATCAGATGACCTGTCTATGGAAAATGCATTAGTCATTTTGCAGGTAAAGATCATCTTGTATGGTATCGCTTCTTGTGAGTTTGTTGTCATGATCCACACGTCTCAGTGAGTCCTTGCCATAATCTTTAACTCTTGGTGTAGCTATCTCAGTATCTCAGTGAGTTATTGTCATAATCTTCAACCATCAGAGCAGCTATCTCAGTGAGTTATTGTCACAGTCTTCAACCATCAGAGCAGCTATCTCAGTGAGTTGTCATAATGTCGTAATCTTCAACTGTCACGGCAACTATTTTAGTGAGTTATTGCCACAATCTTCAACCATCAGAGCAGCTATCTCATTGAGTTGTCATGATCTTCAACCGTCAAAGCAGCTATCTCAGTGAGTTGTCACGATCTTCAACTGTCAGGGCAGCCTAAAATGGGTCTTAGGAAATGTCCTGGGAAGTAAAGTTGACCGTGATAATATTGACGACATCACCCATTGAGTGCTGATTGATCAATAAGAACACTATACCCGATATGCTTGAAGACATTGAATATGGTCCTTTACTGACTTACATATTAGATGACCAATGGCATTGAGATGAGGTGATTTCTCCTCTCCTCCCCAAGGACCAGTTTCTGCTGTGATGAAGCCTACAGAGATCACATACTTTACACACTTTAGGATTGAAAGAGTTACAGCAAATCCCCACAATCATGGTAAACATTTAGCACCTATGCCTTGCACCCACATTTGTAGACCCCTCATGCATAAGCAAAATGAAAAAAACTACCTGGTTAGAAACAAAATCAACACAATTCCAAAATTCTTTATTTCATGTTGAGTGAACAACTCAAACGACGGGGTTGATACCACAAAAATCTGTTCTTTTATATCTCTGACACCCTCTAGCTCTTTTGTGCTGTGAAAAGAATGGAGTAAGAATTCAGATCTTTATCACAGCATAATAAAAAGACTCTTCACCCTTGGCCAGCTCTCCTGCTGCATGTATTCACATGACAAGGGTGTCTTGAATGTCCTGTATGCATCGCTGACAATTAGTAAACAGGTGAAAAAATCTCTGGAAGCCTTGGAGATGTGGTTTTATAGAAGAATGCTGGAAACTCATTGGACAGCCAAAATGAGCAATCTGGACATATTGAGGGAAGCTAAACTGCAAAGACAGTGTATCACAAACATCAGAAAGAGGCAGTCATCGTTTTTTGGCCACATGGTGAGACGAAAAGAACTAAAATATGTTGTGACAATCAGAAAATTTGTTGGAAAGAGAGATAAAGAAAGACAGTAAGAGAAGATGTATGAAAAAACTACCTGGTTAGAAACAAAATCAACACAATTCCAAAATTCTTTATTTCATGTTGAGTGAACAACTCAAACGACTCAAATGAACACCCCCACCAGCTGGCATGGTATATGATGATGATGATGATAGTTGGTAGAGATTTTCTATCAAGTTGATAGTTTTCATAGTTTGTATTGTTGTATCATGACCATTATTGTTGGTTTCCAATGTGTGATCACACAGCTGCAAGACATTCCTGTTGGGGTAAGACTGGCTTGTGTGAGGTTTTATTCTTTCATTGCTTTTGTGATTTTGTTTTGTATTAAACTCTTTCAATCCCAAAAATTCACACCAGCTGCCCAATGGGGGAAATAAAAACAACAAAATCACAAATGTATTACTTTCTAGAGAGTCCAGATATACACACCTTGTAACCAAAAATGTTGTCAGATGTTTTACTGTGTTCTGACTAAAGATAAGAAGTACAATCACATATGATACTTTGGTTGGTACTTGAAGAATAGGCAGTCACACATGGTGCATATTTTTGATGGAAAGAGTTTAATGCTTAATTTTCATTAGAGTGGTTTTCTTTGTTGTTCCCGCCTTTCTCCAGTTGGTGTTTAAACTTCTAATATTATGTGCCAATGGCTTCGGACAGAGGAACGTAATTTAGATGGTACAAACCTTATCCTGATGTGAGGAAATGCACCCTAAAGACCAAATATAGTGGCAGGACAGACCAGACTCTAAACCTTGTTTGGCAACTGGTCTAGGATCGAAGCTCCTACAGGCGGACTGTTAGAGCATTGCTTTGCTGATCCGCAGGCTTCTGTAGCTTTTCTTGTTCTGGATGTATTGGTGTTACCTTTCCTCTGGACTAAACTAGGAAGGCTGAGAGAGGGATGGTGCTGCATGGGCAACACATGGTCTCTACAATTCAGCCCAGGCTTTGTGCTATGGAGAGGCATTGCCTTTTTTTGAAGTACAGTGTAACAAACTGTTGTCTGTCAAGACGGCAAGATGCCAGTCAGTCAATATGATATATTTGCATTTACATCTTATATTGCTGTCAGTCAAAAGTGTTGTTGATTTTCCCATTGCTAACACTATTTTTTGTGAAACATTTCTTTAAATTGTTGTGTATTGTTTCTTTATTAGTTAATTATTTCCTTGTATTTGTGCAAATTGGATATTTTTATTAAACAGTTTTCCAGACAAAGTTCTTTATTTGACATGTTTATTAACTCATTAACTACTACATTAAAAAAATGCATGCTGTGGCAGAATTTATTATTGTTAATAAAAACAAATCTACAGTTGTGTCTATCTGTAATTTAGGCTGTATTGTACTTCCGGTACAATGGCGACAAAATGAAGCGTTACTTTTCGGAGGGACGCTATTTAGTGTTTTTCATTGGATTTCGTGTGATTTCCTATGGATTCCCTGTGAATAGTGTTTCCCTGCGGATTATGTGATGTTATATTGTGTTCCTTTTATTGGAAGTTTTCAAAAGAAGCCACGGAAGGCAGGTGGTGGATGTAATTTTGAGGGCAGCCGACAGATATTTGTGGGTCATGGCCTCGAGTTACACGACGGCAGGCAGACGAACTCTTCTTGAGTCAATGGCTGCGGTCTCCGACCAGTAAGGTCACTGCCATAGAGGAAAGCAACGGCAAACTACCTCTTTAAAAGTGCATAGTATATCATGATTCGCTTAAAGACTGATCATCGCAAGACAAGGACAGAGACGTTAAAATTAGCAACTTGGAACGTTAGGACGTTAAACAACGACGGAACATTAGAGAACATAAAACAAGAAATTGAAAGGGAAAAAATTAATATTTTAGGTATGTGCGAAACGAGATGGACAGGAGCAGGCATCAAGATAGAGGAAGATTTCAAGATTATTTATTCTGGAGGTGAAGATCATCATAGAGGGAGTGGCAATTATTCTGGACCGGAAAACATCAAAATCTATTCAAGGATATTGGGCCGTGTTGGACAGAGTTCTACTAGTTAAATTAAGTGGCAGACCTTTTAGCATAAATATTATACAAGTATATGCCCCAACAGGAGAATCCACTGAAGAATTTTATAATGACATAGAGTCTGCCTTAAAGAAATGTAAAAATTCAGAAATAAACATCATAATAGGGGACTTCAATGCAAAAGTAGGAAATCAAGGGGATAGATACACAGTAGGAAACTATGGTTTAGGAGAGAGAAATGAAAGAGGATACAGACTCGTAGAGTGGGCAAAAGAACAGGAAATGATTGTAGGAAACACCTGGTTCAAGCAACACCCTAGAAGATTATGGACATGGAGGAGTCCTGATAGCAGGATTAGAAACCAGATTGACTACATTCTGATTAGCAGAAGATTTAGAAATGCATTAACAATAGCAAAAACAGTTCCCAGTGCTGATTGTTATAGTGACCACAGATTACTCACAGGAACATTGAGGATAAAGTTGAAGAAAGTCAAGTATATAACAGGAAACACTAAATATGATTTGTGTACATTGAGTAATGACAAGGAAATACAAAACAAATTCAACATAGAAGTACTAGAACAGATTTGAAATTTTGTCTGATCTAGAGATCCTATTCCAGGATGTGGATGATCAATGGGAAACTGTTGAAGAATTCAATCAATGTGGCTGCAGAAACAACTATTCCAAAATTAAAGAAGGTGGGTCGTAAGAAATGGATGACTGAAGAAATTTTACACCTCATGGAAACAAGAAGACTCAACAAAAATAATTCTGTCAAATATGAAGAAATTCACAGACAAGTCAGAAAATTATGTAAGGAGGCAAAAGAAGCATGGCTTGAGGAAAAGTGCTTAGAAATTGAAAACCAACACAACAGTCAAAATACCAAATTAGTGCACAAAAGAATTCAGGAACTTACTAATAAAAGAACAAGTACATCTACAGGGTGTCTAAAAACTGAAGATGGCAAAATCATATTAGAAAAAGACCAGATTCTACAGGTATGGACAGATTATGTTAAACACCTTTATTATGATAACAGAGATGAACAGTATGATATTAGATTTAATAATGAAGGACCACCAATTTTGGAGATGGTTTGAAATGTTCTTAAGCATATGAAAGCTGGCAAGGCCACCGGTGCAGATAACATCACAACAGAAATGATTAAAGCTTTAGAAGAATTTGGACTAGATCAAGTCACCAGACTTCTGAACACATTATATGATACTGGAGATATACCTCCTGAATTATGTAACTCTATATTTATTGCAATCCCAAAGAAATCAGGAACCTTGGAATGTGATCAACATAGAACAATTAGTATAATGAGTCACATCACAAAGATTTTGCTAAGAATTATCATGCAAAGAGTGAGGAAGAAGATACAACCTGAAATAGGGGAAGAACAATGCGGGTTTGTAGAAGGAAAGGGTACAGTAAATGCTGTGTATATGCTGCGAACAGTTATTGAACGTGCTATAGAAGTAAACAAGGATATACATCTTTGCTTTATTGACTATACAAAGGCTTTTGATAGAGTTAGACATGTCAACATGGTGAATATGCTTGCAGATCTACAAATTGATGGGAAAGACATTAGACTTATAAAAAACATATATTGGAAACAACAAGCTGCAATAAGGATTGATAATGAAGTGGGACAGTATCAGCCAATTAAGAGAGGTGTTAGGCAGGGATGTGTGATGTCTCCAGATCTTTTTTCACTATACAGTGAAAATATTTTCAGAAATGTAGAGGATATAAATGGAATCAGCATTGGAGGACGAAACATCAATAACATTAGATATGCAGATGATACAGTATTAATTGCAGACAATGCGCAGGACCTGCAACAATTAGTAGATGCGGTTGTTGTACACAGTGAGCAACTGGGGTTAGAATTAAATTGTAAAAAGACTCAGGTTATGGTCGTCACTAGGAAGGAAGAAGTGCCACAATGTAATATACAAGTAAATGGAAATATTCTTCAACAAGTGAATCGGTACAATTATCTTGGAACAGTCATAACATCTGATGGGAGATGCCTTGAAGAGATTAGAACAAGAATCGCCATGGCGAAAGTAGCCTTTAGCAAGATGAAAAACATTCTGACCAATAAAAAGATGTCAATTGAAACAAGAAAAAGAGTGTTGAGGGGATACATAGAGCCTGTTCTTTTGTATGGATGTGAAACTTGGACAATGAGCAGTCAAGCTGAAAAGCATCTGATGGCTGCAGAAATGTGGTTTCTGAGGAAAATGCAAAGAATACCATGGACAGACAGAAAAACCAATGACCAAGTACTACAGGAGACAAATGAACATCGTAAACTGATTAGAGAAATTAGACGTAGACAGTCAAAATTTTTTGGACATGTTATGAGAAGAAATGGATTAGAGAACTTAGTGACAACTGGCAAGATCGAGGGGAACAGACCAAGAGGAAGACCGAGAGGAAAATACCTGGATGGCTTGGCCACATGGCATGGACTGAGACAGGAACACTGAGCTGATCCACGACACTGGTGATCGAGTGAAATGGCGAGTCATGACCGCCCACGCTTTCCGGCATGGCACATGATTGATTGATTGATTACTGATTTAATCATATTTTCACAAATGGCATAGCAGTTTAAAGATGAGTGAATGTTGTGTTTTAATAACTAAATATTTTAAACCATAAATTTGTAGATGTTATAATTATTAAAAAGATGATGACAACTTGATGTGAATAACAGACACACAGAAGTAATGGTAATTACAAAGAAACAAAAATTGTTCTTCTAAAATGCAACATCAAAGTGAATGCAGCCAGTGTGAAACTAGTCAATGTATTTAAGAGTTTGGGTACTTTAACAACAACAGATGGAAGATGTATGAACCCTTTACAGGGCACAGGTTTTTACTTTTTGTAACTCTGAACAGGCAATATTTTTCAGGTTGTCAGTCAGATTAAGGGTTACATTAGTAAAAACATCAAATCTAAGCTGTTAGTGAAAACATTTTTGTTAAATAAAGTAAAAAATAAAGTAGAAAATGAAGGAACATGAATGCAGATTTATTATTTTACTCTGATGCGATAAATAATCCAATGTTGCCTGCATTTCAGTTGCATTTGTTGGAACCAATGCTCAATCATTTATCTGTTTGATCTTTTTGCCTAGCATATTCATTTGTTTGATCAGCAATCGTTTTAAAAGTCTCCAAGAGATCCGAAATGTGTACACTGCTTACACTGATATCACTGATAGATATCTAGCTCCGATTCAGTCAACTTCGTGCACTTCAATGTCATTTAAATTGAACCCAGTGAAATCTCCACAATCACTTGAAGACTCGTCAAAATCCAGTTTGAAAAACAAAGCATAACAATCCCAAAAACTATTGTAAAATCCTATCAAATTTAAAGTAAACGCTTGCAAATGGCGGCCATCACCATCGTTATAAAGCTATCATCAAAACCGAAAGTAGACTATCCAAAGTCTCGTGATCGCGTGATTACAACGCTTAGTAGTCACGGTTGCTTTTAGCCGTTTTGCCCATTCGGAATGTAAAGATGTTTTTGGCCGCTGTGCCCTGTAAAGGGTTAAGGAAGTTAAATGTAGAATAGCCCAAGCAAAAGCATCATTTCATAAGATAAAAATATTCTTTGCTATATATCTCTTTCAATCGAGGTGTGAATAATAGTTCTTAAGTGCTATATTGAGTCATTCCGCATGTACGGATGTCAATCATGGATAGTTAGCACACTAGTGAGAAATTAAATGGAAGTTGCAGAGTTTTGGTTTTATAGAAGAATGATTATATCAGAAATGATTGGCAGTACATGAGACAGAAGGCTGTGGACAGACTTGATCACCAACGCCACATGACGTGGACTATAATTAGAAGAAGAAGAAGATGAAATAGGAAAAGTGTATAATATAATCATATGAAATTGTTAACATAGAGCTAATGAATATGATATGAATATGATCATAATGAACATGAATTTGTGGACAGTTTTCTTCACATGTATTCATTTATTTATTCACTTGCACCAAACTTTAACACTTTTGCGAATAAATACTATTGTCACTATATATATATATAATATATATATATATATGTTTTGTCATCTTACATGATCAGTTCTGTGTTCCTATCTCGATTATGCCATGTAGCCAAACCATTCAGATATTTATCTCTCTACTTTCCACTTGTACTTTTACCCTCAAGATATTGCCAGTTGTCACTAAGTTTTCTAGTTCATTTCTTCTCAGTATGCCTAAAATAATCTTGACTGTCTACGTCTAATTGCTCTAACCTGGTTACGGTTTTCATTTGGTTTTTGTAGGACTTGATATCAATCAGTCAGGTGCCATCTCCAAGAGGAAGGTTGGCTGCAATGTATCTCCAACACTGTCTGTCTCTTGCCTTGATTATAAATTCTGCCAGACTGATGTTCGTCCAGTAGGACTTTATATATATATATATATATATATATATATATATATATATATATATATATATATATATATATATATATATATATATATATATAAGGGCTGCGAATGATTAATTCAAATGTAATAGTTAACTTTTGAAAAATTAACGATTAATTAATAGTTAATTTTGATTAAAGCAAAACATGTATAGTCACATAACTCACATTATAGTCATATTTGTCAAAAAGTCAAAATAACACTGGATTGTCTTGTTCATATGTCATCCAACTATGCAAACAGACTGAGTATGTTGACAGTATTTGGTTCAAGTGTCGAGTGCGTCTTATTAACAATATAACCAGCAGAGCTAACAATCGTTCACATGGAACTGAGGTAGCCGGTATGCACAGAATGGTCTTTGCAAGGAATGCCAATTTTGGATATCGATGTTAATTAAGTTTCCACCATTGCTAGAGGGTCAACCGATTCAGCAACTTTCTTCTCCATTTTATAACGTAGCAGTTCATTAGAAGAGCTGTCGACATGATCTTCCGTGTCTGAGCCAGACTCCATTAGCTTAATGCACTTTTTATTTGGTTCACATGTAGTTTCATTGTCAGTGTCAGTATCATTCGTTGCAACAGTCTCCATCTGCTCATCATGAACATTAACTGCTATTTGTTGTTCAATACGTGACCAAGTTCGTTCTTTTGCATCTTTTGACAAACACTTCAGGTATTTGTAGCATGAATCAAGTGCTGTTGCAATCTGCAGTATTTCAATACTTGTCATATTAGCTACACGTTCACTGAAGTCATTAATCCATGCTGCCTTAAATTTAGCTATGTAGCTCGGATCATCATCGTGTACATTCATATGCTTTGTCAACGATGATAGCAGTAGCAATACACAGCTACACGAAACATAATCTTGACCCCCAAGCAGGACCATGGTCTGACAGAATAAGTCCAAAACTTTGACATATTTCGAAATCTTCTCCCAATCCAAATCTGACAGTTTTGAACCTTTGTATTGCATCTTTTCATCTGACATGTAGACAGTTAATGCTTCTCTGACCTGTAGAAGACTTTAGCATAATAAAAATACTGTTCCATCTTGTTGGTATATCTTGCTGCATCTTACACAATGATGACTCAGTACAATTTTGCAACTCAGTTGTGTTTGCAGCACTATGTTTAAAAATTCTGACAATTTTTCGACATTTCCCAATCAATGTTTTCGGTATCAGTGGCTTTAAATCCATGTAATATGCTCAGTTGTAAGCTATGAGCCAAACAAACATCATTGTTTTTTCCAAACTTTTGTGACGTTTCAATATATAAACATACATAGATAGATAACATTTGACATTAGACCTATGAACGTACATTTTTAAATTATGGCATCCTCTGATTGTATTGATTTCAGTGCTCACAGCGGCCATTTTTAGTAGACCCATCTTCACGAGCAACAGAATGGCTGAAAGTCCACCTGAAACAGAACAGGCTGGAAGTCATCAACCAACAGGTGAGATATCTTAGTGTAGCTGAAATTTAACATTAAGCAGCTTAATGACTTGAACATGCTCAGCTTATAACTGGTGACTGGTATTGCAATAAATGTCTCTAATTTTTGTAATATCTCAGATAAACACCAGGAACTCTAACAGTCGGCGGAGGCAATGAGTACGGAATTCTCCTGGCAGCTGACTAAAAACATTTGGAGCGAATTATGTTTAGAAGAAATGGATTGGAGAACATAGTGACAACTGGCAAGATCGAAGGGAACAGACCAAGAGGAAGACCAAGAGGAAAATACCTGGATGGCTTGGCCACATGGCATGGACGAGGCAGGAACACTGAGCTGATCCACGATGCTGGTGATCGAGTGAAATGGCGAGTCATGACCACCCACGCTTTCCGGCATGGCACATGATTGAATGATTATGTTTAGAAGTACTTGGCAAAAGGGAGAGAAGCCATACAGCATGGATAACTCTGGAAACCTTTAAAAAGATAGGAGAAAGAGTTTAAAGGTGTTTTCAAGGCAAGAGGATTGACCTCATCACATATGGCCGGTCTCTTTCCCCAGGGTGGTCTGTTGATAGCTTCGCACAAAGCACAAAATCTGTAGTTCCAGTGACGACACCCAGAGGTTTCAGAGAAAACTGTACTCATGAACTGATAGTTGCTGCCCAGAATGAAACACACAACCATCAGAGCGTAAGGACAGGCAGCGAAACCACTTCCCTGCGGAGACTCCCAGATAGAAGAAAGGAGAAGCAAGAAAGCAGATTTAAATAATATCAGAATCAGAACTTCGAAAGCTAGAGCCTAGGAAAAATATGCAGAAGCTAATACAGAAGTTGGGAAGTGGATAAAGGGGGATACAAGACAATAGATACGATATAGTTTCTACTCGCTCAGTGGTTCTCAACCTTTTTTGGCCCATGGCCCCCCTTTACCATATGTTCAGAACGTCATTCCCCCCCCCCCCCCCCCTTTAGAATTTCCTCTCTATAAATCCCCCCACCCTTACCAGAGGAGTAGGTTAAGAGCTATTGACCAAACACCCCTGGACACTCTAGTATACATAAAAATGGAAGCTAAATTTAATAACACATACTAGAACAAGTCTAGACATCTACATAAAACGTGATTTGCGGGTCTGCTTACGCTATAAAACGAATTTCATTAGGGCGAGAAGTACAGAACTGTAAAATTTAGAGGGAAAAACAATATCAAGTAACTGGTTCTTGTATTAATGCGATCTTGAAATAATCTTAATTCCCCTCCTGGAAACCCTAAAATTCCCCCCTGGGGGGGAATTCCCCACCGGTTGAGAACTACTGTACTAGATAGAGCTGATGCAGTGACTTCATATGATGTACTTCATTTTTCAAATTAGTTCTACATACAAAGTGTAGTGAGACTTTACAAAAACACTGTGTGTCTATACACACACGCACGCCCGCCCGCCCGCCCACCCACCCATGACTGGGCTTCGAATGAAAATCTTAAAAGTGTAATAAAAATTACAATAACCATGCCATTGTCTTGTAACTTGTCAATATTGTTGTTAAGGATGTCAAGAGTGTTAAGTATATGACATCATGGTGCAGATGAAAACAGTGACATCATAAGGACAGTTTAAAGATGGCCACCCCACTTTTGACATGCACCAAAGAAGAGCAGCATTCTGTTATCCATTTTTTGATCAGTAAAGGGGTGAAACATATAGAAATTCATCGGCTAATGCAAGCCAAGTATGGTGATGCATGCCTATCAGTCCAGCAAGTAAATGAGTGGAGTAGTAAGTGTCAAGATGGTGTGACTTCTGTGAAAAGGTACAGCAGGTGGTGCATGAGTGGTTACACATGCGGCCAAGAGAATATTTTTATATAGGAATCCAAACACTTTATCGGTGCTAGAGGACTTGCATTGAATGCAGTGGTGACCATATAGAAAAATGGTACGTTTGTTCTTTACTTTGTCAGAATACATTCACCCACACACACACAAAACATGTAAGGTTTTTATTTGAAGCCCCCCTTGTATATAGTGACACAGCACTTGTGTAATGACATGCTCTCAAACTGCCCAGGATGTCAACTTCAGCACCTCCCTGGAGCTGGCTGTCAGATTTGGCAAGACGTTAATTATACAGGATGTTGATGGAGTTGAACCTATTCTGTTCCCACTGCTCCGAGGTGATCTCACTGCCCAAGGTTTGTTCAGTCTTGATCATTTGATCATATGCATTTATTTGGTTCTGTAGATATTATATAACAAATAAATTGAACTGGTGTGAAGCTGCACAAATGCTGTGACAAGAAAAACAAGAAGTGCAATTAAACAACTTTACAAGAACATATGTGGGGATTCCATCCATCCATCTGTATAGTAAATAGTCCTTTGTAAAGCATCAGAGAAGTGCGTGGGCATTTACAGCCCGTTCAGTGGGCCGAACCATTCAAGAATCCAGTGGTGCCGACTCTATGACCACGAGCAGCATGATGATGGAGGTGATGGCAGTTACACAGGCTTTCATATGGCTGGAATCACAGCATTATACCAACGTGTGCGTACTAAGTGATTCAGTGAGCATGATTCGGAAGGTCAAAGCTGGATCTGTACGTAGACAGTGGACTGAGTCGCTACGGAAGTCTGTTGTCCGTAAAGTCACCTTCATCTTCGTCCCAGGACATGCGGGAGTCGAAGGAAATTAACGAGCTGATAAACTGGCTGGCTCTGCACCCCCTGTAGATGGCCAGCCCATGGATCGTGCCGATGTTATTAACGTCCTTAAAGATATGTCGAGAACAGAGGACTTTGACGTCAGTGAATCCACATCGCTGTCCAGGATGAAAGACTTGGGAGTAAGAACCGGCACGGCCAGATGCGAGAGGTACATCGGGAAAACGAGGTGCCTCGTCAACCAACACAGAACTGGCACTATTAGCCACTGGATGCTGATGCATATGCTGGGGGGAGGATCTGAGCACCTATGGACCTGTCTGGAGTGCAGTGAAGATACCCCAACTGATAACTGAACTGATATGTGGGGGTTTCTGTGGCCAAGTAGTTAAACCGCGTGCCTCATTTTCTTAAGGTTCAATTCTGGGCTCTGTCATTCGGTTCATGGGTGCATTTTCCTCAGACATTCACTGGGGCTGGTCACCCAATCTCATATATCATGGCCTTGAGTATGTGAAGGCCTACCATGGGACTGCCTTTACTGGTAGGCTCTAGGTATTTTATACTGTATCTTTGGCTCTTGTATGTTATACCTGTTGGGAATAATAATGTTTCTGCAGCTGTTTCATAAGTCCACCTATTTTATACTGTATGTACCTGTTCCATCATCATCAAGTGCCCTGCCAGCTGGCATAGGTGTTCATGTCTCTCCACAGATCTCGGTCTTTGTAATCTGGATCAACTCTGCTGATGATATTTCTCCATGCCATTGTCTCAATACATCCAGCATCATTTCCCTTGGTCTGCCTCTGCCTCTCTTCCCTTTGATCTTTCCAATTGTCACAATGTTCTCCAATGCCTCTCTTCTAATCACATGACCAAAGAAAGCTGTTTATGTGCCTTTTGGGAATAATAAAATGTTTCTCCTGCCATTTTAAAGGTCCAGGTATTTTATACTGTATCATTGACTCTTTCATGACGTACCTGTTGGGAGTAATAATATGTTTGTGCTGCTATTTTATAGCTCCACAAATTATGCTCCGTAGCGAAAGGGTTACAGATGTGATTCATAATCCTGTATACCCGGGTTCGAAACACTTCCGTGCTGGTTTTTTCAAAAAAGATATAGGTGCCGGTCATTTAGAAAGCAAACTACTGAATGTAAAACTTGCCCAGGTATCATGAACAGCCAAAATGCTGGGGTTGACTGTTACGTCCTGTGAAGGACATGCAACTAAATTTTTTATTTAATTAGAGTCCAGCTACTTTATACTGTATCATTGACTGTTTTATGATATTACTGTTGGGATGTTTTATAACACGTACCTGCTGAAATGTGATAACTCTACTAACTATGCTGTATGCAGGGCCCAGATATGTGGTACAAGTTGGCGACAAGGTCATTGACTACAACGAAGAGTTCCAGCTCTTCCTGGCCACCAGAAACCCCAACCCTGAGATCCCTCCTGATGCTTCATCCATCATCACAAAGATCAACTTTACAACAACCAGGGCTGGCTTGACTGGACAGGTAAAATATGCTGGAAAAAAGGACGGATACGTGGTGGAAATAAGGGCGGATACCTGGGAGCAATAAATATTATGTTATCAACATGAGCACCATACATGCTTTCTTAACATTTTAACTTTTCTTTAACATTTTAAAATCTATATTTATATTCTCATGATGTCCTGTACATCAAGTCTTTGGTATTTTGAAGATTGTAAAGGCTTAGAGGTATGGTGTCTGTTTCTAGCTCAGAAAGTCCCAGGTTTGAATCCTGTTAAGGACAATATTTTCAGGGCAATTTTGTTAGAAGAACTGCAAGATGCATACATCTTATTCTTCCTGATCATCTTCCTTCTTCCTATTCCTTTTCTTCCTCTTTCCCTCCTTCCTCTTTCCCTCCTTCCTCTTTCCCTCCTTCTCTTTTATCCTCTTCTTCATTTGTACTTTCTCCCTCTCTTCTTCCTTCCTCTTTCCTTGATCCTTTTTACTGATCTTCTTCCTTCCTCCTTTTCTTCCTCCTCCTAAGTCCTCATCTTCTAAATCCTCCTTTTCCTCCTTTTTGTTTTTACGTCTTCTTCCTCCTCTTCTTCCTTACTCCTCTTCTACCTTCCTTTCTTCAACTTCCTTCTTTTCCAATCTCTATCTCCTCCATCTTCTTCTTCTGTTGCTGCTCTTTCTTCTCCTCCTCCTGCTCAATTTTATTATTATTGTTGTCATTATATGTTTACATATGATTGTTCCAGCTACTGGCAAGTACCCTCCAACATGAGAAACCAGAGCTGGAAGAGAGGAAGACTGAGCTCTTAAGGCAGGAGGAGGAGCTGAAAATTCAGTTAGCTAAACTAGAATCCACTCTCCTGGAGGTATGTTTTTCTTGTACAAAGTTCATGTACTTAATGTGTACAGTCAGGCATTACATCAAAGCTGATGTACTTAATGTGTTCAGTCAAGCATCACATCAAACTTCCTGTACTTAATGTGTGTGGTCAAGCATCACATCAGACTTAATGTGTGTGGTCATGCATTACATCAAAGCTCATGTACTTAATGTGTGCAGTCAGGCATTACATCAAATTGCATGTACTTAATGTGTTCAGTCAAGCATCACATCAAACTTCCTGTACTTAATGTGTGCGGTCAAGCATCACATCAAAGTTCATGTATTTAATGTGTGCGGTCAAGCATCACATCACAGTTCATATATTTAATGTGTCCGGTCAAGCATCACATCAAATTTCATGTACTTAACATGTGCAGTCAGTCATCACATCAAAGTTTATGTACTTAACATGTGCGGTCAGTAATCACATGTGAAACATGATGAAAAGATAGTTCATGAAATTTGATCACTACATAATCACTCTCATCATGAAGTGGCATGGGTGATCATGCTTCTTCACAGCTTGCGATCTTTGATTGTATTTGTGAAATAGCATGAATAGCAAAGGATAGATGCAGCTGTGATTTACCTTATCAGCTGCTGTGATTGGAGATGTGGCTTGACACTTTCTTATCGGCTCCGCTGCATGGGTTCAAATTTGTATCAAGCGGATTATAATGTATTGTTTTATTATAGTAACTAGAGAGTTTAATGATTATAATCTATTGTATAATTTTAACAGCTAAAGCTGTTTCTTGATTATAATGTATTTTGTCATTTATCAACTAGAGAATTTCTTGATTATAATGTATTGTGTCATTTTAGCAACTAGAGAATTTCATGATTGTAATTTATTGTGTCATTTATCAACTATAGAATTTCATTATTATTATATATTGTATAATTCTAACAACTAGAGAGTTTCATGATTATAATGTATTGTGTCATTTTGGCAGCTAGACAGTTTCATGATTATAATGTATTGTGTCATTTATCAACTAAAGAGTTTCATGATTATAATGCATTGTGTCATTTAGCATCTAGGCAATTTCAAGATTATAATGTATTGTCATTTATCAACTAGATTTTCATGATTATAATGCATTGTGTCATTTTAGCAACTAAACAGTTTCATGATTATCATGCATTGTGTCATTTATCAACTAAAGAATTTCATAATTATAATGTATTGTGTCATTTATCAACTAGAGAATTTCATGATTATAATGCAATGTCATTTATCAACTAGAGAATTTCACAATTATAATGCATTGTGTCATTTATCAACTAGATAATTTCATGATTATAGTGTATTGTGTCATTTATCAACTAGAGAATTTCATGATTATAATGTATTGTGTCATTTATCAACTAAAGAATTTCATGATTATAATGTATAGTCATTTATCAACTAGAGAATTTCACAATTATAATGCATTTTGTCATTTATCAACTAGAGAATTTCACAATTATAATGTATTGTGTCATTTATCAACTAGAGAGTTTCATGATTATAATCCATTGTGTCATTTTAGCATCTAGACAGTTTCAGAATTATAATGTATTTAACCACTTACAGGAGCTAGTAAGTGAAATTATTGGATTCCTTCAATTGCAGGAATTGGCCAGCGCCAAGGGAAACATCCTAGAAAACAAAGATCTACTGGACTCACTGAACAAGACTAAAGTTAGCAGCATCACAATTACAGAGTCGCTGATAGAATCCGTCCGGCTTCAATCCTTCTTGGACCAGGAACGCAACACCTACCTGCCCCTGGCTGAAAGCGGGAGCTGCCTGTTCTTTGTCATCTCGGATCTGGCTAAGATCAACAACATGTACAGGTTCTCCTTGGCTTCCTTCCTCAGGTTGTTTCAGAGAGCTCTGCTGTCCAAACATGTGAGTCTTCTATTCTCTCTATTTGGCAGCTGTTTTTGTGAATTTCAAATCATTGTTTGCTTTGATATATTTACTTCCGGGGGTGGAGTAGCTAAGAGATACCACATCCATCTCTAGCTCAGGTAGGCCATTCATGATATGGATGGTATATGTGTTTACAAAATAAGAATTGAATGGTACACTACCTCCTGATCCTTCTCAGGTAAGGGTGCAAAAACTGAGAACTTGTGAGCATATTTAACACATGAAAAATCTCACTACCTTTGGAAATAAACAGTTACAACTCCGGCATTCTTTGGCTGTTTGTGATTTCTTGGCAAGTTTACATTTAGTAGTTTGCCATTGCTTTCTGAACTATTAGCACTCATACCATTATATGAAAACCAGTGTAAAGTGGTCTGCTTCCAAGTTGCCTTCAGCTTTTTTTTTACGCGGGGTTATGAATTATAATGATAAGGGGCCCTCTACTTTTTCTACTGTCGGTAATTGTTTTAATACTTGAAAATTGTAAAATTGGTTTTCTTAATTGTTTAACTATTTCCCTCCTTCCCTCGCTTAATTGTTTAACCATTTCCCTCCCTCGCTTAATTGTTTAACCAATACCCTCCCTCCTTTATTTTTCTCTCTGTCTTTTTATTTCTCTCTACTGCTCACCTCCTCTCTCACTGCCACATTTCTCCCCCCTTTTTCTCCCACTTCTCTTCTCTTTTCCCCCTTTCTTCCCCCTGTTCTCTCTCTCTCTTTTTCTCCTCTCTTCTCTCTCCATTTTCTCTCTCCTGTCATCTACCTCCCTCTCTGCTCTCAACTATCTTTTTCTCGCACCCTCTCCTTTCTCTTCCCCTCTCTTTTTTCTCTCTTCCTTTCTCTCACACATCTCTCTTCTCCCATTCTTTCTTTCTCCCAGCTCTCTTCTCTTCCCTCTCTCTCCTCTCTCTTTCTCTTCTTTTTTTATCCTCTCCCTCTCTTCCCCTCTCTCTTTCTCTCCCATGTCTCTTTTGCCTACTTTCTGACCCTCCTGTCTTTCTCTCCTTTTCCTCTCTCCCTTCTTGCTCCCTCTTTCTCATCTTATCACCATCTCTCTTCCTCTTTCTCCTCCATCTTTATCTTTCTCTCTTTTTTCTCATCCTCCTGTCCTCCATTTTTTATCTCTTTTTCCCCTCTCTCTTCTTGCTACCCATTTCTCTTCATCCTTCTCTCCTTTTCTCTTCTTCCTCTCATTCTTCTTTTTGTCCAATTTTCTCCCTCTTTCCTTCCTTCATCTCGCTGTCCTGCCTCTCTTTCTCACCTCTTTACTATATCTCTCTCTCACTTCTCTGTCTCTTCTTTCTCCCCTCCCTCTCCCTTTCTTTCCTTCCCTACCCTCCTTCCTTTTCCACACCCTCTTCCTCCCTTTTCCACACCTTCTTCCTCACTTTCCTTCTCCCCCCTCTTTTTTTTCTCTCTCCCCTGTCACATTTACTCTTTCTTCCCTTCTCCTCCTCTCATCTCTCTCACCTTTCTCTCTCCTCCCTTCCTCCCTACCTTTTAACAAATATATATGTATGTGTATGGTTGCTGGTCATTGTCTCCCTATAAATTAGTACTGAGGTAGATTAAGGACACAAACAGATCTCCTCATGCAGGATGGCAGTGGCACTGAGCTGAGAATCAAGACCTTGAACAGCAAGCTGCTGATGCTCGTCTACCAGTATGTGTGCCGCTCACTGTTCAAAGCCGATCGGATGATGTTTGCCATGCACCTGGTTCATGGCTACAGACCAGACATCTTTGAGGAGAATGTAAGTTTTGTTTTTGTCACATTCTTCTGTAACAGTTTAATTTTTCTTTTCACTTCTTCTACCACATTATATTTCAGTTACGGTTGGAATTTATTTAGGAAATTAATCATGTTGGACTTTATTGCTTTAAGTTTCCATCTTGTCATTGTTTTTTATTTTTGGTTTTTGTGTGCTTTTGCACTCTCTTTGAACTCAAGCGTAGTCCAGACACGTAATACTGCTTCTAGTATACGAAACTGATTTTTGCACTGAGATTTACCTATTACCAGTGTCCCTTGCCATCAGGGGAACCCACTTAGACATCTTAAGGACTTATAATTTATGCCCATAAAAGTCAAGTCGAGAAGTCAACATTTTAGTCAAATTGACTGGTGAAGGGGTTGAACTAGCTACCTTGGCTTCAGCACACCAGAAGTTTAAGACCAAGAACTCTTATCCATTCGCCATGCTGTCCCCCATCACAGAGTGTGAGTTTATTGACAATGAAATACCTAAAACATGCAGAGGAAGCAACTTGAGACTGATCCCAGCCAGTCTATATGTGCTGTGCTATCTCCTAATACTTGCCTGTCAGCAAATGTGAAGTGCCAGCACCGGCCGGCAAACCTCGCTCATTTCTGAGCTTGGAGAGGGGAAGGAGAAATCTGCAACACAGTCCTCATGCAGGTGGTACTTTGCTACCAGTTCAGGAGGAAAGTCTGTTCACCAGCCTCACTCTAATAGATTCCATCCCCTTTCAGGGCTACAACAACCAGAATGTCAATACCTCGGACTCGGCAGTGACAGTTCACCAACTATTTGTTTGTATTGTGCACTGTATGTTCATAAAATTGCAGCGGCCGGTTGCTGAACAAGCTAGTTTTGCATTATACAGTAATGTGTGTGAAGATGCTTATTTTTTAGTGACTGTTGTATTGATGAACGATGAACTGTCATTTTCATGACAGATTGTTGTGTTGGCATTCTGCCAGTGGCCTTATGCATGTACTTGCCTGTGCATGCTGTTGAATTTTCGGTAATGCTTTTTGTTCCACTTTTCACATGGGGCAATGAGGAGCATATTGTTTGATGTTCACAGGCACAGGAATGGAGCATTATAGGGGTGGCCCTTTGCCGTGAAGTTGGAACCATGATTAACAACTAACGACTAATCACCAACCAACCAAACCATCTTATTTGTCTATGTATCTGTTTGTACCTGGCCACCACTGGAAGTGTTACGCAAATTATCATTGTCGTGTCTGTACCACTAGACTTGGCACATGAAAGGTTTGCACCAGTCGAGCCTCTGTTTTCATTGTGTGACCTAGCGTAGGTTCATGATAGTGGCCACTGTGGTGGAATCAGATAAGTTAGTTGCATATCCTTTACAGGATGTAGCAGTTAACCCCAGCATTCTTTGGGCTGTTTGTGGTTTACTTTCAGTAGTTTGCCATTGCTATCTCAACAGCACTCATACAATTGTATAAAAATTAACGCAAGGTGGTCTGCTGCCAAAATGCCCAAAGTTGTGTTTTGCACGTGGTATGTGGAATACCGAATTACGTCCGTAAGCCCTTCACCTGCTGAGTCAGATAAGCAAGGCAAAATAGTAGGAAGATAAACATAGTCCCATAGTTTCAATTATGACCAAACAGTACACAACAAAACTGTTTGATAAAAGTTACCTGTTATGAGTACTGGCCTCCCATTGTGAAGGTGTGCAATTATCAACCCCAAAATTCTGATCTGCCATCATGAACACGTGCAATAATTGATCACAGATACAAATTCCCATTATGAAAATCTGCGGTAATTGATCATAAATACTGACTTCCTTCATGGACATTTGAAATAATCAACTCCAAATACTGACCTACCATCATGGATGCTGGCAATAATTGACCCAATATATTGACATCCCATCGTGGATGCTTGCAATAATCGACGCAAAATGTTGACTTCCCATCATGAATGCTTGCAATTATTGACCCAAAATATTGACCTCCCCTTATGGAAACATGTAACAATGGGCCAAAAATTTTGACCTCCCATCATGAATGCGTATAATAATTGACCCAAAATGTTGACTCCCATTGTTTTAGAAATAAAGCAAATTACAGATCCCTTCAGTCATAAAATAGTTATCTGACTTTGCTCTCATTTGGTGAAAGGAAAAGTATTAAAAGAATTAACTGGCACTTCATTTCATAATACATCAACCTACCTAGTATGTACATAAATTGTAGCCTTTCTTGCTTCATTGTTACAGTATCTCCTATGGAGTTACCTTCACCTTGTAGTCAATAACTTGTATACAATATTCTTCGCCAGGAGTGGGAAGCCTTTACTGGTATGCTGGTAGCAGATGTGAAAGGTGACGGGGCTCGGACTCCATCCTGGGTGGATCAGGAGAGACAGACAGCGTTCACAGCTTTCAAGGTAGTCGAAGTTTCACACGAAAACAGACATGTCATTGTTACAGAGTTTTTGTGTGGATATATTCTTTTGTGGATACTTTCTTATGTACATACTTTCTTATGTGGATACTATCTTACATGGGTAGTTTCTTATGTGGATAATTTCATGCATGCAAATTTCTTATTATAGATACTTTCTTACAATTAAATGAGCTGACAATGACACTTTTCTTGCATTAAGACATTAACATTTTCTTTCATTAAAATGTTTTTACATTTAAAAATAAAAACATTAAAACAAGAAATACAGCAGAAGATAGGAAGGAAGAGGGAATAACAGTGGAGAGACAAAGATACAAAGATGCAGTATTCTTCCAAGAATTGCTAATGATTGAACACAGCAGGCGTCGTAAGTGGAAGGTGTAAAGTTGAGACATGTTTTTATTGTATCACCCCCAGGCCAACTTCCCGAGACTGTGTCAGAGCTTGGACCTGGAAGACTCGGGCTTGTGGTCAAACTTCTCACGCAGCAGTCAGTGTGAGCAAGAGTTCCCTTCGTCCATTGAGAGAAGGATATCCTTGTTTCAACAAGTGCTGGTGGTTCAGACCTTCAGACCGGACCGGCTTCTAAGTGCCATGAGTGTGTTTGCTTGTCGAGCCCTTAGTAAGTTACTGCATTTGTTATGCTTTACTTGTGTACATTTATGTCTGTGTGATATTTCTTTGTCATGTTTGGACATACTGGTGTTTGTCCATCAAGTATACTGATGACCATTCATTTCATCCAGTGGGCTTGAAAGTTTTGAGCTGTAAGTTCTAAGATAGCTGGCTAGGCTTATATATTTGCTGGAAATGTTCTTTAAAATGTGAGCAAAAATGTTTGACATTTCAGGAGGAGGATCTCCTGTGGTGGTTTTTTTTGTCCAGCCTTTTTTTCACATTTCTTGCAGTCCTGTTTGCTTCGCAAGTGACTACACCCTTGTGTAATGATGTACGCCATGAATTTTGGTCTTTGGCAGCAGTTTCCCATGTGTCGTGATGAATTCCAAAAGCTGTGAGCGATATCTTCAGGTCTTCAGTGTCTTTAAAGTGTTTCCTCTGGCCGCCTTGGGAGCATTAACAACAATGCAACTCACTGCAAAAAAATTTGTTTAGGGAGCCTGTGATCTGATAGATGAAGTTGGATGTAGAATGACTTGCGCGATGGATTGGATTATAAAGTGAGGAAGAATTGCACAATTTGTCGACCACAGTCTCTCACCTGAGTCTATCTAAATCCAGTGGCAAGATAAGTCAAGACGACTGGAGACAAATACAGGTGCAGTGGATGACCAGGGTGTTCTACGCGCTCTGCCAGGCTCATTATGTTCCACAATGCTTTGCAGGTAAACTTCATCTGACTATGTTTGGACATAGTAGAATAATCTCATCTTTGTCATCAAGTAACTGGTACTGTGACTTACAGCATTGGACACGTTCCACAATTCTCTGACGTATCGAGTCAAGGGTTCAATATCAGCTGCAGACCTGATTTGGAAGCAGACCTTGCATTGATTTAGATGGTCTGGGTAACGGTAATTCAGAAAGCAATGGCAAACTACTGAACGTAAAAATTGCCTAGTAAATCACAAACAGCTAAAAAAAATACTAGCGCTCATTGCCATGTCCTGTAAAGGACATGAAACTAACTTTTAGTCATCAAGTATTTTTTGTGAAGTAAGAATAGTTAGCATACCATGTGACTTTGTCTTAAGGAGATTGACTGATGGGTTCTCCTGTAGTACACTCTCGTCTTGGAAGTCGTCGTTGAAGCTGCAGGGTTCATGCTTTGTGTGAGGCTCTTGGCAAGCGGTTTGCCTTTCTGCAGAGAGAGACCAAGCCACATGGGGTAATACATGGTGCAACAAAGTTGGCCCTCTTGACTTTAGTGCGCTCTTGTCATTGTGTTAAAAGGTGAATGGTTGTAAGTGAAAGACAAACTAGACTTCAAACATTTAACTTGTGTCTGTATTAAACATGAAACAAACAGTAATGAGGTACAGTATAAATGATAAATGAATAGTGGTTTAATTACATGCCATTCAGGCATATCAGGAAAATTATATTTGGCCCGTATTTTCTATAACCAACTGGAATATGATGACTTATTGTCAGTATTATTTTAGTCACCTTTACTTTCTCACATTCCTTGTGTCCATTTTATAAGACTAATTAGATTACAATGTTGAGAATATCATGGACAGAGGGGGCTGCGTGGTCTTGAGGTATGGTATCCGCCTCGAGTGCTGGAGGTCCCGGGTTCAAGCCCCGGTGATGCCGGGATCTTTTCTCGTGGACTTCTAGTAATAAATTTCCCCTGGTCTCTGGGTAGTGAGATCGGATGCCTATGTGTATTATTGCACACGTAAGAAATCCCTTGGCAGTTGGAAATCGAAAAAGAGTAGCCTAACGGCGCTGCCCAGGCAAAATTTCGAGTTAAAAATCTACCCAAAGTATGTCAGGATCCTCGCCGGTGCTACGGAGTTCGTGCACTGAGCTGAGTTTCTCCAGACTCAGGTTTGAGTTAGGAGGAGAACAGAGCACTTATGGGTTGCACCCGTGTGCCGTGATGTTGATCCATCGACTAAAATAAACTAAACTATGGACAGAGAAGAAAACAAATGCTGAGGTATTGTATCTGCAGATGTTACTGGATCTCACTTCAAGGCCATAAAGAAAAGACAAATTAAATTTATGTGGCATAATAAGGGAGAGGTTCATAAGATAAATGATCACTATATAGGGGAAATAGGCAAAAGAGACAGAGGATGACAAAGAAAGATTACGTGGAAAACTTCAAAAGCAAAGCAATAAATGATAATATAAGCAACACCAACATCATTATCAAGGATTGGAGAATCATGATTGCCAGTGTTTGGCCCAGACCAAGCACAAGAAGAAGAAGGTAGACCATAAGGCTGTCCTGATATAAAACAATTCAGCCCAACCACTGTTGTAATGAACCTATGACCGCTGCATTGGTTGTTGATGCATTGTCCACTATACCACCAGAATAGCTCTGATGTTGACCCAGCCTATAGAATGGGTAGGAAGAAATGTTCAGAATTGTGTGGGATTTATCCAGGAAGGAAAGGTGTTGGGGAAGGGGACTGGCCACCCAACCTCATTATGCCATGGCCTAGAATATGTGGGTTATGTCTCACAGTCTCATACAATCACCAGTCTCAGATCATGTCTCACAGTCTCATACAATCACCAGTCTCAGATCAACTCTGTGTTCTTGTCCTGATGATGCCACGTGGACAAGCCATCTATAGATTTCGCTCTTCTCTTCGTATTACTCTTTTCCAATCATTACAGATGACACACGATCAGACTGCTACTGGTACCATCAGTATTGGGACTCTTCACTGGCTGTTGAAAATGAGGATGGAGCATGTATGAGAATGTCCCAAGTGCTGTGATGTTGGTTCTAGACTCACAACCCCATCATTATAGTTTGATTGAGAAGACAGTGTTATGTTTCTATTGTCACATCCATGAAAGTCCAGTGTCTCTGTTCTCATATTATTCCCAGCATATAATCTTGATAGAAATCTTATCCTAATCATCTGACAGACATGAAAGAACTCTCACCTCCATCCATCACTCTGAAGAAGCTACACCAGGAGTCCATCCCAACAGAACCTGTACTGGTCATCATATCTGCAGGGGCAGACCCATCACAAGAGCTGCAGGAAATGGCAGCAGAGGTTGTTGGCATAGAGAGATACCACCAGGTCAGATTGAGGGACATCATCTTGAGTTTATCTTCTTTAAGAGCAGCAGTGTTTCTGTCTTGTTTCTTATGTTTTTGTTGTTGTAGACTAGCTAACTCTTCATAGAAGCTTTGAGAAATGGCAGCAGAAGTTGTTGGTGTAGTAAGATACCATTAGTTCACATTGAGGGACAGCAGTTTTGAGTGTATCTTCTTTAAGAGTAGCAGTGATTCTGTCTTGTTTCTTAGCTCAAATTGTCATTGTTGTTTTAGACTAGTTAACCCCTAATTGAAGCGTCAAGAAATGGCAGCAGATGATGTTTGCATAGAAAGATACCATCAGGATAGACAGAGGGACATGTAATTTTGAATTGATCTTCTTTTAGATTTTAGAGCAGGGGTGGGCAAACTTTTTGTGCATAGGGCCACAATGAAAAATGTAAAGCTATTGGGGGCCGTATATATATATATATATATATATATATATATATATATATATATATATATATATATATATATATATATATATATATATATATATATATATATATATTATGTCCACTTTGTTTACAGCAACCTATCACAATAAGTAATTATGAATTATTCATAGGTTATTAAACAGTATAAATAACTAATTATTGCAATTTTATTTTACTTATAAACTTATACATTATATTTTACAATATGGACAAAAACCTTTACCAATTTGTTAACAAGATTTTACCATTTTATATTATAATAAATATTTTTTTATTATCTACCAATGGCTTTAATTTAGACACAATCAGACTACATTGTCATTACAATTGTTGATTCTGTTGAGATGTATGCAGCTCCTTGCAATTTTTGACAATATTCTTGAAATCTGGAGCAAGTTTACTTGTTGACATTTGCATGACAGCATGCAGGTGCAGTCCGACAATAAAGACCTATTCTTAGATTTGTTGATCTTCAAGCAAGAAAAATGCTTACAGAAATAGAAAATTATACAGAAATTTTACCAAAAATGTTAAAACAGTCAGATGATACAGTCTTGATTACAGACAAATACAGGACCGTTAACATTTAGTAGATGTGGTTGTTGCACACAGTGAGCAACTAGGGTTAGAATTGAATAGAAAGAAGACATAGATTATGGTCGTCACTGGGAAGAAGGAAATACCACAATATGATATGAGTAAATGGGCATATTCGTAAGCAAGTTAATCAGTTATCTCGGAACAGTCATAACATCTGATGGGAGATGCCTTGAAGAGATTAGAACAAGAGTTGTCATTGCGAAGGCAGCCTTTTGCAAGATGAAAAATATACTGACCAATAAAAAGGTATCAATTGAAACGAGAAAAAGAGTATTGTGGTGCTACATAAAAACTACTTTTGTATGGATGTGAAGCATGTGCAATGAGCAGTCAAGCTGAAAAACATCTGATGGCCGTAAAAATGTGGTTTCTGAGGAAAATGCAAAGAATACCATGGACAGACAGAAAAACCAATGAACAAGACTTCAAGAAACAAATGAAGATCGTAAACTGATTAGAGTCATTACACGTAGACAGTCAAAATTTGTTGGGCTTGTTATGAGAAGAAATGAATTGGAGAACTTGATGACAACTGGCAAGATTGAAGGGAAGTGACCAAGGGGAAGACTGAGAAGTAAATACCTGGATGGCTTGGACACATGGCATGAGAGACACAGGAACACAGAGCTGATCCACGACTCTGGTGATCGAGTGAGATGGCAAAACATCACCGCCCACGCTTATCGGCATGGCACATGATGGATGGATGGTTAAAACAATCATAAAGGTACATGAAATTATGTAAAATTCAACAAAATAACTTAAAAATGAAGTAACAATTTTTATTTCTAAATGCCCTCGAGGGCCGCATAATATCAGTTGCCGGGCCGCATGCGGCCCTCGGGCCGTTGTTTGCCCACCCCTGTTTTAGAGCAACAATGTTTCTGTCTGTCTTGCTTCTTAACTTTATGTTGTTGATATAGACTAGCTAACTATTAATGCAAGCTTCAAGAAATGGCAGCAGATGATGTTTGCATAGAAAGATACCATCAGGATAGGCAGAAGGGCATGTAATTTTGAGTTGATCTTCTTTTAGAGCAACAATGTTTCGGTTTGTCTTGTTTCTTAACTTTATGTTGCTAATATAGACTAGCTAACCCTTAATGGAAGCTTCGAGAAATGGCAGCAGAAATTGTTGATATAGAGAGATATCAGGTTACAGAGGGACCTGCAGTTTTTAGTTGATCTTTAAGAGCAACAGTGTGTTTGTCTATGGCGAGGATATTTGCTACCACCATGTAGTTATTATGCCTTTTTTAAAGCAGAGTGTAACAAACTATTGTCTGTCAAAATGGCCAGGTGCCAGTAGCTATAGCCAGTCTCCTACTGACTTTTGAACCGCCTCATTGATGTTAATTATGGAGCTAAGATATTCAGTTTGACACATTTGAAATGTCTTTATTGTTAACTGGAATGTCTGGAAAACATATAGTTTATTATAAATAGACATTATTATTTATTTTGTGTTAAATGTTTAGAAGAATACTTTTATCCCCTCTCTGTCTGTCTGTCTGTCTATCTGTCTGTCTGTCTCTTTGTCTCTTTCTCTCTTTCTCTGTCTCTTTCTGCCTCTGTCTCTGTCTTTGTCTTTCTGTCTCTCTCTGCCTCTCTGTTTCTGCCTCTCTCTCTGTCTTTCTGCCTCTCTCTCTGTCTTTCTGCCTCTCTCTCTGTCTTTCTGCCTCTCTCTCTGTCTCTATTTCTCTCCCTCTCCCCCTCTATCATCTCTCTCTCTCTCTCTCCCTTCAAAAAGTTGTAACTGTCAATGTATCTATTTCCACAGGTAGCCATGGGCCAGGGGCAGGCAGATGTGGCTCTAAAGCTACTTCGAGAGTGCTCAAAGAACGGAGACTGGCTGTGTTTGAAGAATCTCCACCTTGTTACAACCTGGCTTCCTGTTTTGGAGAAGGTTGGAATCTCTTAACTGTAACTTTCTTCTTTTTCCTGTTCGTCATAATTCCTCTTTCGATTGGAGTTTGTCACACATAGGTATTAGATATTGATCTCGCCTCACCGGTTGCGAACCACTGCTCTAGAGTCTAGACATATTCCATCCAAGGTAGTGAACTCTACCCAGGGGTAGGTATATTCTCCTCCCTCTCTCTCTCTTCCCTCCCTTTCTCCCTCCCATCCTCTCTCAATCTCTGTATGTGTGTATATGTATATATATATTTATATTCATCCATTCAGTAGCATGTCTTTGCAGAACCTCGCTCCCATAACAACCTTCCGGAAAACCTCTCGATCAAAAGCAAGATGTCCCGCGTCCGATACACCCATCTGGAGATCATCCACCTCATCCTGCACCCATCATCTCTTTGGCCTTCCTCTTTCTCTCTTCACAGGCATATACCCCTCCATTATTGTTCTCTCCAAACTTTCGTGTCGTTTCAAGTGACCAAAATATTTCAATTTTCTTTGTTTTATTGGTTTTAATAGCCGACCTTCTTCAATATTCAGCTCTTGAAGTATTGATGCATTTGTTCTTTTCTTTACCCAAGATATTCTTAGAACTCGTCTATAACATTTATATTCAAAGGCATTTATGCGCTGCTCAGCTTGTTTAGTAAGTGTCCAGGTCTCACAGGCGTATGTTGCAATGGGAAAGATGCATGCTCTTAAAAATCTAATTGTTGTAGTTTTGTCTGTCCCATTCCATAATTTATTCAGTTGTTTTAGTCTTTGAAGAGCAATTATATATATATATATATATATATATATATATATATATATATATATATATATATATATATATATATATATATATATATATAGTGTCATTACACACTCTTCGCAATTTCCAACTGTGTAGTTTATTTCTTTGACCTTTGTCTGAAATGCTTGATATGCAATCTCACTATCCAGGACCCACTAATCAGAAAATGCACTTAAGGCCATTTAAATTTGCTGTGGACAGTTTTTAGAATGCTAGGACATTTAATGTTACCACTGTATAATTTTACAAACTACGTACATATTTTTTCTCCTCAGGAAATCAACATCATGCAACCACATAACGATTTCCGCTTGTGGCTGACATCAGAAGTTCATCTGAAGTTCCCTACCATCCTGCTGCAGTCAAGTCTGAAAGTCACGTATGAGGTGTGAACTAATTTTCTAACACAGCCATTTGTCTCTTGTAAATAGGAGGGCAACCTTGATGCTGGCATCCACCAAGTTAAATAAGCTTAGGGAGGGACAATAACATGTATACAAGGGAGAGGATGGTCAAGTGCCTGTGGGACCAGGTGGAGAAGGTGGGCAACAGATTAAGAACCTGTATGTAAAAAAGAATGAGATTGCGGGTGATCAGCAGGGGTTCCAGAAGAATCTCAGAACTGAGAGGGGAGACCAGAACTTTCAATCAGATAATGGTGGGAACGATTAGTAAAATGACTCTTTGCTGGCTGTTGACTGTTGAACGAGGGGACCGAGCGCGCATGGAAATATCCTGAATGCTATGATGTCGGTTCTTAGCTCAACTCAACAGTATGAAACAAATGAGGGAAGTAAGGAATTGACTCCAGTCCAAAGACCTGGATCACAGGTGAAGGTTCACTTAGCTTGGTTGCTGAGTGTTCTCATATTGTGGATGCAGTCTGTAGCAACCCTTAATCCCCAGAGATCACAGGACCAGGGCTTACACTTACCAAGATCTTGGAGCATCTCTTCATGGTGCGACCAATCCATATTATGGCTTCACAGTTTGGCTAACCTTCCAAGCATCATTATGCCTTTCCATAAAGGTGTACTCAAGTACTGGACTGCTTTCCCTGCAGGTTTCTGCACTTGCAGAGGGGAAGGAGAACTCTGCAGCACAGCCCCATGACAGATGGTACTTCTATTCCATGTCGGGAGGAGGGCCCTACACCAGCCGTACCCCAATAGATGCAAGCCCCTTTGCAGAGCTTAGATGACCTGAACATGAATGCATGGAACTCAAGAGTTAGAACTCTCAGAGCTTAAATAACCTGAACATGAATGTCTAGAACTCAAGAGTTAGAACTCTCAGAGCTTAGATGACCGGAACATGAATACATGGAACTCAAGAGGTAGAGCTCAGTCTTCTAGAGCTTTTCCAATCAACCAGTTCCCTATCTCAGAAGTCGGAGTGGGTTCGCCTGCTGGCAAGGAACACTGGTCATAGGGAAAACTAATTCACACACAAAACTCAGTCCTGTGCACTAAAAAAAACGTAGCACAGTGTATGGATTATGCTTGAGTTCAAAGCGAGCAAATAAAAAAATTAAAAAAAGAAAACCAGCTCCCAAGATTTGATAAAAGTAGTCCCATAGCAGATACTGTTCTTAGGGTGTGAAATGTCAGGCCTTCACGTATTCTAGGTCACAACATATAAGGTACGGTGTCCATCCCCCATACAATTCCCAGAACATTCTACAAGTGGTCTACTACCTATCTGTATGAGGCTGGGTCGATCCCAGAGCTGTACTGGTGGGAAAATTATTTTGCCCCTGGTGGACCACTGTTTTGGCAGACATGTTCACTAGCCTGTATGCCACCGAGGCCCCCAGGATATTACAGTAAAACACATAGCAAACAAGGAGGGGAGAAAGGAATTAACACCAGTCCGAAGACATATATCACTCTGGTGTTAATAGTACTCTGGTGTTAATTCCTTACTCCCCTCATCTGTTATCCAGGTCTTTGGACTGGTGTTAATTCCTTACTCCCCTCATCTGTGATCCAGGTCTTTGGACTGGTGTTAATTCCTTTGTTGTCATCAGTTGCTACACGCTGCAGGATTTGTTGAGGAGGGGATCCGAGCACTTATGGACTGAATGGTTCGATGTGCAATGAGGATGATCTGTCAACTAAACTAAACTAACTAACTAACTAACTAACTAACTAACTAACTAACTAACTAACTAACTAACTAACTAACTAACTAACTAACTAACTAAACTAACTAACTAACTAACTAAACTAACTAACATAGCAAACAGAGATGCTCAGCTCTATCTAAGACAAAACAGAGCAGGAAAAGACAGGACATGACTCACCCACACTACCATCCTGCACGAGGAGATCAGTTTTGTATCTTTTATCTCAGTACTCATTTATTGGGAGACAACAACAAGCAGGCATCAACAAACAAATATTTGTCTTTGATGTTGTGTTTCAGTCACCACCTGGCATTAAGCGCAATCTCATGAGGACTTACGAGAGCTGGACCCCAGAATATATTGCCCGTGGTGGAGATGTGTCGAGGTCACAAGCCATGTTTGCCTTAGCTTGGTTCCATGCTGTTGTCCAGGAACGAAGGATGTACATTCCCCAGGGATGGACTAAATTCTACGAGTTCTCGACATCAGATCTTCGAGCTGGCGCAGACATCATCGACAGACTGTGTAAAGGAGGTTGGTTGAATATTTGATTTCTTTTTGTACTGAAACAATCCTCTTCTTGTTCAAAAGTTCTTTGTTTTCTTGGATTCGCCCATTGTACCTCATTTTAGTTTTTTTTTCTGTTCACAGCAAATTACCATGTAATTGATTAATTTTCATGTGTCCCTGGTTCTTGTGTGATTATTCATTCTTCATGCGTACCAATCATGTCATGTGTGATTGGCTAATCTTCATGTATATTAATCTATGTGTCATGTCTGATTAGTTATTCTTTATGTGGATCACTCAATGTGTCATGTGTGATTGTTCATTTGTCATACATACCAATCATGTCATGTGTGACTGTCTATTTTTCATGTGTATCTTTCAACAGGTCAGGTATGATTGACTATTCTTCATGTGTGTCATTCAATGAGTCATGTGTGATTGACTATTCTTCATGTGTATCATTCAACAGGTTAGGTGTGATTGACTATTCTTCATGTGTATCATTCAGTGAGTCATGTGTGACTGACTATTCTTCATGCGTCCCAATCAACATGTCATGTGTGATTGGGCTTCTTCAAAACATACTAAAGAAATTTGGCAGTGTGTTTGTCTTATAAAAAGTGTATATATCTGGGGCCAGTGAAATTAATACATTTGTTATTTTCTTGTTGTTGTCATTATTGTTTTCCCTGGATGTTTTCCCTGATTCACTACACCATTTGTACCACAACTGTTGTATGCCAGGAGAGGTTTGTGTTTCTGTTCTCATTACACCATTTGTACCACAGCTGTTGTATGCTTGGAGAGTTTTGTGTTTCTGTTCTCATTACACCATTTGTACTATAACTGTTTTATGACAGGAGAAGTTTGTGTTTCTGTTCTCATTGCACCATTTGTACTATATCTGCTGTAATGTAGAAACTAGGATTTTGTGAGTTTTAATCTCTCAGTTTGACCGGTGTTGTAATGCATGTCCAATGATGTGTAGACAGACATTCTGACCCCTTGGTCATCTACTCCTCAACTGAAAGAGCAAAGAACTATTCACTTATAAATCATGGTTATAAAGGGAAATGGAGTGAATGAAGTGAAACCATAACAATACAATAAATAATAAATATAGGAAAAAGAGAAAGTTGAGGCAAGTCAGCTTTACAGAATAAAGGAGTGGATGCTCTGGCTAAAAAAAACCTTCGTCAGGACTGCATTATATTACTCATCTGTCTTTAATTCTCTTCGTTATGTGGTTTTGATCTAATGTTTCTTTTGCCTTGTGGGTTCAAATTATGTTGAAACATCCTGTGTTATCACCACTTTATTCCAAACAATTTTATGTATACATTTTAAGTCTAAATGCAATCAATGTGTGTATAATAATAAAGACAGTTAAAAAACCTTGCTTTTAAAAATGTGTTGGCTGAAAGATGGGAAAAGCATAACTTTATTGTAAACTAACATAACACAACCAGCATCTTCTTCAGCAAGGAAAAGAAGAAGTCTGATACACGTTCGTTACTGTATATGATACACTGTGTCTTTTCACTTATACAAGTTATAGCAAAAATATGTTATGTTTTCAAAATTATAACAAGAAGACATTATTATTCCAAAATATAACAGGAAGGCATCTATTCTAAACAATAACAAGAAGACATGTTTTATACATTATAACAAGGTAATTTATGTATTGCACATTATAACAAGAAGACTTTGTGGATTATGCATTATAACAAGGCGGCATTATCTATACTAAATTATAACATGAAAACATTATGTTATTATTATAACAAGAAGATATTTGGCATTCTAAATTACAAAAAGAGGACATTACATATTCTGGTCTGCAAATATTTTAATATATTACAATAGGCCAGGACTCTATACAGTGGAAATTCATTCACGGCCTTTTTGAGTTTGCTATCTACGGTGGAAGAGTGGACAACCCATTTGACATGAGGGTTATGGTGTCATACCTTCAGCAGTTTTTCAGCGCCTCAGTGATTTCCCAGCAGGGCAAGAACAAGAGACTGGGCCCCTGTAAGCTGCCGGTGTCAACCAATATCAGAGTGAGTGGTGTTATCTTTTCTTGATGTCAAGGTATTTTTGTCTCTTAATGTTAGTGTCATCATTGAATTCTGGTTTTCAAAGACAATTAAGTTGTCATTTTTATTTGTTGTTGTTGTCCATGTGCCTCAAATGTGAATGAGAGAGAAAGGATCCCATATGTTAGCACTATATGTTTAGACCAACTGGCCTAGACAGGTAACCCAGTCAACAAATGCCTAAAGAAGTCGAATGTGTCGGTCCGAAGGGTGCAAATATCGCAGCTCTGCTGTAAACAGGCACAACACAATTACATCTAAAAACAACATTCCAGATGAATGCAGAAGAAGAAGAAGAAGACCAACTGGCACATGATGGGCAACATGGTCACTGTTGGTTACTGCATTGTTGTGATGGCATTGCCAAGTTCTCATTACCTACAAGTCCATTATTCACATCATTCACATCTGATTCAGACTTTCTTGGTCAAGCTTATTATTCACCTGGTTTGTCAGGTTCCCTACTCACTCGACGGGGCTCCTTGTGATTGTTTGCCATTTCCCAGGCTGAACATACAGCTGAAAGGGTTCTGAACTGATCCATGGGAAGACATTCAGTGGAACATTATGGCTGTGCTCTACTTCATTCCCAAAGAGGTCTTCCTGAAATGCTTCAAACAATGACAGGACTGCAGACCCAGGAGAGTGGACTTTGAAGGGTTAGGGTCTCAGGCTTCTATGTGAGTAATTGTATATTTTCTGGCCAAAGATCTGGTACTTCTTAAACAGACAAGGTAAGACTGGTGCATCTTTGAACATCATACACTCATGCTGCATTTCATTATGGTTGTTGTCCCATTTGGGCATCTACTGCAAAATGTGGGATTAGAAAAGTTAACATAAATTTCTAGATACTTTGGGTGTTTGTGGATCCCAGAATAGGAATCTGTGTTGTAAATAAAAACTTTCAATTCTAGAAGTTGCAGATAGAGCATTTTCTATAAGTTGCAGATAGAACATTTTCTAGAAGTTGCAGATAGAGCATTTTCTAGAAGTTGCAGATAGCTCTCATGTTGTGTTTACCCTCAGGACTACATGGATATGATAGAGGGCCTGCCAGAGTTTGACAAGCCAGCTTACTTTGGGTTGCCGGAGAACATCGAAAGGTCAACCCAGAGAATCACCAGCATGCAGGTCATCACCCAACTACGTGTTCTCCAGAGGTCACATTCTAAGGCGGTCAAGTTCGACAAGGAAGTTTGGGCAACAGAACTTGGGCCAATCCTGAGCTTATGGAAGAAGCTGAATCAAGTAAGTTTAGCAAGATAAAGAAAATGAAGAATTGTTGAACCACTGTTACAGTGAGATTCATTTCCAAAGATATCGCAACATTCAAAACAATGTATTACCTTAGTTAATGTAAACACAGACACCATCAATAAAATATTGCACAATTTCTTGCCTGGCATATTTCTCTGCATCTGTTTGGTCTGTTTGTCTGCATGCCTCTCTCTCTCTCTCTCTCTATATATATATATATATATATATATCTCCCCCACAATATGCATTTGACAATGATTTTACTATGTGAATGTAACATGCTTAATGGATAATTGGTGTACGATAGATGAGTGATTGAATGGCCGAATGTAAACAGGCCTACATGCCCAATTGTTGACCCTTTGAAAATAAAGTTTGTTTGTCTGTTCTCTCTTTCTATCTCTCTTTTCCTCTCTCTCTCTTACTATCTCTCTAGTATATGCCATGCGGCATTTGTGATCAAGTGTGCCCACGGTCTTTTTATGTTTCTCATGCTTCCAATTATTTCTGATACAGATGCCCCTCCATGCCGTGAGGTCAAACTGTCCAGCATCTTCTCTTTTGGTCTCCAACTTCCTCTTCTCATCACACGCCCAAATAATGTGGACTCTCTACTTCTGATATGAGTAGCCAGCTGTCTTTGTCAGCTAACATCTTTCAACATCCTTCATTGCTCTTTCTATCTGTCCACAGTGTTCTCATCAAAACACATCCTTGCAGCTTCCACATAATTCCTCACTTGTTTGCTAATGGTCCATGATTCAGGATTGGCTCAGTATAGCTCTAGAGAACTCTGTTCCTCACCTGAATTGAGTGAGTTAAGTTGAGCTAAGAACCGATATCACTGCACTCAGGACATTCCCATACGGGCTCCGTCTCCTCATTCAAAAGCCAACAAAGAGTCATACTACTAACCGTTCCCACCGCTATCTGATTGAAAGTTCTCCTGGTCTTCCCTCTCAGTTTAGAGATTCTTCCACTACCCCTGACGATCTCCAGCAATCTCATTTTTTTTCCACATGGTTCTCAATCTGTTCCCCCGCCTTCTCCACCTGGTCAAACAGGCGTACGACCACCTCACCTCGATTGACAAAGATGTACACATATATCAACTTTTGCTTTATCATTTGTAAGGGCCACAACTTGATTCAGTCAAAGGTGTCACCGCCATCAGAGAAAGACAGCCACAACTCTCCTGTTCTGACGTTCATCCTGCTGGAACGCTACAACTCCATCAAGCTGGTCCAGTCAGTCCATGCTTCTCTTGCTGCCCTCAGCAAGGTCATCAGGGGCACGCAACTCTTGACAACAGATGTACAGAATCTGGCAGCTGCTCTTCTCAACCAGGAGGTACTGCTAGCACGTAGAAGCTTGACTGTGTTACAATGTTGCTGTCTCTTATGTTATTAGTGGTCATTACGTATACTTTATGTCAGGTCTTAGTCAGATGTGACTGAGTACTGTATAACAGTAGACAGTAGTACATGCTTCCTGTTATCGCTGAATGTTGGGTGGCGCTCACCAAACCCAACACCCCATATCATGCCAATCGGCTTCAGGTGGAGGAGCGAAATTAGGAGAGTACAAGCCTTATCCTGGTGCTAGGAAATGCAACCTAAAGACTAAATGTCATGACCGGGCAGACCAGGCCCTAAACCAGGTCTGCAACTGGTCTTGGATCAAAACTCCGACAAGCATTGCTTTTCTTTATCCGGCAGCTTCTGCAGCTTGTCTTGTTACAGATGTATTAGTAGTTACCTTTCTTGTGGAGTAAATTAGGCAGGCTGAAAGAGGGATCATGCTGCATGGGCAGCACATGGTCTCTATAATTCAACCCAGGCTTTGTGCTGTGGAGAGCTATAACTCCATCCATCGGGCCCCGCTATGGGTTGTAGTTATTACTGCCTTTTTTTAAAGCATAATATAGCAATATAATATAGTAACATATAAAGGCAGGAAATCAGACCCTTTCCAAATAACATCTGGCTTGAAACAGGGTGATGCACTATCACCACTCCTTTTCAATCTGGCTCCAGAGAAAGTTGTAAGGAAGGTAAAGGAGGAATGTGCTATTGGAGGAACATCCAAGACTGCTTGGTTATGCAGATGATATAGATATTATAGGGGAAAATGAACAAAAGACATTAGGAAATATTGACTCACTTAAAGAAAAAGCTCAACAAATGGGGCTGGTTATCAACCAAGATAAGACAGAATATATGGTAATTTCAAGAGAAGGAATGGCTAAAAACTCTGGCCACATACAAATAGATAATATGACCATTAAAAGAACAGAAACATACAAATACCTGGTACAATCTTCAACTGCTCCAACATAATAAGGGAAGAAATACAAGCTAGACTCAACTCTGGAAGTAAGATATACTATGCACTACAACATCTACTAAAATCAAATGCGCTATCTCATAACACAAAGATCACAATATACAAAACACTGATTAGACCAGTTGTGCTGTATGGCTCTGAAACCTGGAGTACAACTAAAGGAGACGAAGCCTTGTTACAAACCTTTGAGAACAAAGTCTTAAGACGCATCTTTGGGCCCATTAGGGATACACAAAGTGGAGAGTGGAAAAGAAGAAGCAACAAAGACATTTATGATCTGTTTAAGTCCCCGCTAATCACTGGTATCATGAAGGCTAATAGACTGCAATAGCTGGGGCATATAGAAAGAATGGAAGATAATAGGGAAACAAAACTCGCTTACACTCAGGAAATAAATGACCGTAGACCCCGAGGTAGACCAAGAAGACGGTGGAGAGATAATATACATACAGACCTACAAGCACTTGGAATCAACGACTGGCAAGAGAAGGTCAACCAGAGAGACGAATGGAGACGGCTTGTATCTGCAGCAAAGAACCTCAATGGCTCGGAATGCTGAAGAAGAAGAAGAAGAAGAAAAAGAAGAAGAAGAAGAAGAATATAGCAAGTTTGCCTGCTTGATCCAACCAATCAGTGAACAATTCTACAAAGGTCTTGGCGTGAGTTGGTTGAGGGTCTGTACTCCTTTGAGAGATGACATCCAGAAGAAGAATAAGGTCATTTAATGAGCTGAGGTGGTCAGTTTCCTTCCTCGCTATCCCAGAAAATCATCCATTACCTTGTTCATGAGGCTAGATTGATGCCGGAAACATTCTGATTGGGGAAACATTCTACCACTACCAGGGATTGAATCAAGACCACCTTCACGGTTGCAAGTGCAGTAACTGTAAAGTCACCACAGCTTGCAAGAATTTTACACCATAATGCAAGCCATTTATGTGGCTTGTGAAGTAAATGAAAACAAATAAAGAACCTTTCCACACACTTAGAAGTGTATCAGACATATGGTGCCAGCCCCATGTCTTTATGTACCAGTTGACACCCAAGGGGTCATGTGGTCAATATCAGGCCAGCCCCCTTTACTTCCCAACACATATCCTGGTAGCCCAGGTTAGGCTTTTGAGCCCAAATACATTGATACAATCCACATCAGTGTGAATTTGAACCCTTGACCCCTGGGCAGGAGAGGCAGACTTCTTGCCACTACATTAGCACAGTTGCTGGCTTGTGAAATACCATATAATTTTATTCAGTGACTTTACAAACATATTGTTCATTTGTCATTTTTTTTTTTTTCAAACTCATGTGAGTCAGTCAGTCGGTCAGTAAGTCATTAAGTCACTAAGTAAGCCAGTCAGTCAGTAGGTAAGTCAGTCAGTAGGTAAGTAAGTAAAGTACCCTTTTACACTTTCATCATTGGCACCTTTCCGTCTTGACAGATTGTGCTTCAAAAAGGCATAATAACTACAACCCATGGCAGTAGGGAATGTGACTGATCAGAACAATTTTACACACTATAAACTGAATTGGGCATATGGTGCTAGACCCATATTTTAATAGAGCAGTCAGCACTCCATGGGTGATGGGGTCAGTATCCTGGCAACTGCCTTTATTTCCCATGACATTTCCTGGTAGCCCATTTAGGTTGAGTTGACCAGGTAGCAAATCCGCCTCGTTGAGAATCAAACACATGGGCGCTGGGTAGACAGGTGAGTGTCTAGCCACTATGCCACAGTGGCTCCCATACAGCTAAGTAGGAGCTTGATCAGTTGTGGGTGACTGTGAACCACTTCCTAGTGGTGTAATTTATACTTTGAGTTCATAGTTATTCCTGTGATTACAGACCCCTCTTGACTGGCTTAGCAAGTGGGATGGCCCTGAAGACCCTGTACAGTTCCTGCGTGGGTTAGTGACCCGGGCTGCTGCAATCCTGACCTGGGTGGAGAGAGCAGAGTCTGGGTCTTTGTTGAGGGAAACCCTGGATTTAAGTGAGCTCTTCCGGCCTGATACATTCCTGAATGCTTTCCGACAGCTGATTGCCAGGTGGGCTGTGTTTGTTGATTCTCTCTGTGGTGTTTTGGTTCCAAACTGACTGAAACCTGTGTTTGTTTGTTTGTTTCTTTCTTTGGATATTCACGAATATAATATCCATGAGCATTACATAGAAATGAGGTTGTTGTAGACTTTTTCTTTATTTGTTTCATTTCTATGACTTTTATTTTCCTTTAATATACTGTTGTATTATTTCTGTCTATCTGACTCTCTGTCTGTCCATCCATCTTGTCTGTTTGTCAAATCTAACTATCTGTTTTGTCTATTTATCTATTTTTTCTGTCTGTCTAACATATCTTGTCTGTCTATCTAATCCATCTGAATGTCTGTCTATCCATCCATCCATCCTTCTATCCCTCCATTCCTTTCTCTGTCCAGTCTGTCCATTAATTCATCTACCCATCTGTCTGCCAGTCTGTTTATCTAATTGTCTCTATGTATGTATATATTTGTCTGTCTGTCTATCTATTTTTCTCTCATCCCTTCACCCATCTGTATATTTAATTTTGTTTCCTCATAAGCAGCCAACTAACTGTGGCGTTAAATTGATACAGGAACCTGTGTGAATAGACTGGTAACATACCTGCATATATCATGGCAGTCCACATTTCTACATGAGGCTTCATGCAGGTCTTGTTTCCACAAATAAACACATGCCAATTTACTGAGTCCAAAGACTGGCATCGCATTTCATGAACAAATAATCCCACTATAATCTATAAGATGGCAAGATATTGGGACCCTTCACTGGCTGTTCAAGTTGAGTATGGGATATTTTCTAATGAAATCTAGCACTGCTATAACCCCCACTTTAGTCAAGTTTTATTTCTACCATGGAACGCCCTTTACCATGTTTTTCTTCCATAAAAAGAAATATTGTGTGCTGCATTGATTCCTCTTGCAGCTATCAGTTTGAGATAGGTGTTTTCCATTTCTCATAAACTGCATGATGTTCCCAGAGAATTGAAGTGCTCCATGGATGGCCTCAAGTTTGTGTGCTCATGGAAGGGCTCCGTGCAGGGAGCGACTACTCTACTCAAGATTGGTGGCCTCCTGCTGGAGGGTTGCACATTTGATGGGCGTCAGCTCTTGGAGAACCAGAGAGATTCTCCCAGTGTGTCGGCGGTGCCTCCATGTCTGGTCTCATGGATTCCTAAGGTAAGTGTGTGTCAGGTATTATCATTATCTGTCTATCTGTTGTGTCTATATCTCCATGCCTAGTTTAATAAATTCCTACCATTGTATCTATCCAAAACATAAATCACATTAAAATAAAGATGTGGTTTTATAGAAGAATGTTGAAAATTAATTGGACAGCCAAATTGAGCAATCTGGACATTTTGAGGGAAGCTAAGACAACTTATCACAAACAACTAGAAAGATTTATGGACAACAGACAACTAGAAAGATTTATGGACAGAGAGGCAGAGTAAGACAGCATTAGAAAATTCTTGACAGTTTTGTGTCAAGGCATGGAAGGGAGTCAATACACAAAATGATCCATGCCGTCACAGATCGCTTGATCCCCCGCCTTTCAGTCCAAGTTTTGTATCTACCCTCTGTAACGTTCATGCAACATAATAGGTAAATACAAAACATGGACCGGCAATATTTTCAAACACTGCACAGTCATTACAAATACACCCTGTTCATTTCTACAATGATTCTATATAGCATTATTTTCTGTTTGTCGGCCATGATGTCTCCTTGCTTAGTCTAATAACCATGTCCATGATGTCTCCATACCTAATCTAATAAATTCCTACAGTGAGTCTGTATAAAATATCATTGTCTGTGGGCCATGTCCATGATGTCTCCATACCTAATCTAATAAATTCCTACAGTGAGTCTGTATAAAATATCATTGTCTGTGGGCCATGTCCATGATGTCCTCCATACCTAATCTAATAAATTCCTACAGTGAGTCTGTATAAAATATCATTGTCTGTGGGCCATGTCCATGATGTCTCCATACCTAATCTAATAAATTCCTACAGGGAGTCTGTATAAAATATCATTGTCTGTGGGCCATGTCCATGATGTCTCCATACCTAATCTAATAAATTCCTACAGTGAGTCTGTATAAAATATCATTGTCTGTGGGCCATGTCCATGATGTCTCCATACCTAATCTAATAAATTCCTACAGTGAGTCTGTATAAAATATCATTGTCTGTGGGCCATGTCCATGATGTCTCCATACCTAATCTAATAAATTCCTACAGTGAGTCTGTATAAAATATCATTGTCTGTGGGCCATGTCCCATGATGTCTCCATACCTAATCTAATAAATTCCTACAGTGAGTCCTGTATAAAATATCATTGTCTGTGGGCCATGTCCATGATGTCTCCATACCTAATCTAATAAATTCCTACAGTGAGTCTGTATAAAATATCATTGTCTGTGGGCCATGTCCATGATGTCTCCATACCTAATCTAATAAATTCCTACAGTGAATCTGTATAAAATATCATTGTCTGTGGGCCATGTCCATGATGTCTCCATACCTAATCTAATAAATTCCTACAGTGAATCTGTATAAAATATCATTGTCTGTGGGCCATGTCCATGATGTCTCCATACCTAATCTAATAAATTCCTACAGTGAGTCTGTATAAAATATCATTCTGTCTGTTATGTCTCTTTCTTCACATAATGCTCATCATCAAGTGCCCTGCCAACTGCTGTAGGCATTCATGTCTCTTCACATAGCTTGGTCCTTGGTGTTCTGGATCAACTCTGCTTATGATATCCCTCCATGCCACTATCTCAATCCATCCAGCATCATTTCTCTTGGTCAGTTTCTGCCTTTCTTCCCCTTGATCTTTCCAGTTGTCACTGATGACCATGTTATTGCTTGTGATCACGTTCTAATAAAGTGATTCTTTCATTGTATATTGAAGATGTACACATTGTTTCCAGGATTCCCCTGACCCATATGGACTAGAGGATACCATCTCTCTGCCCATCTATTACTCCAGCACCAGGGACAGGATAGTCACACGACTGGACATACCGTGTGGAGGCAACATTGACCAGTGGCTGCAGACCGGAGCTGCTCTCTTTTTGAAAAATGAATAGTTTATTTGTTGCATGATGTTTTATGTTGATTTTATTGTGGGGTTTATTTCATTCCATGATCTCTGATTGTTGTTTTATTGTGTTGATTCTTCTCTTTCAACTTAAGGAGTTAACTTATAATAATTATTGATGAGGCAGACTAAACATATTTTATTATCATCATCATTATTGTCATTTGTCATCAAGTATTTAAGTCTTTGAGCTGGTCTTAACTGAATCTCTACCGCAGATCAATAGGTCAGTTCAATGAAACGGTTTTGGCACCCACTAACCGATATGTCGGTTCGGTATAGATAGTGCTTTATTTGTTCAAGTTCTCTTATATGTTCCGCAATTTTTAGTGCTCCAGTAAATTAAAATGTATACAGAAAGATTTTGCTTCTGACCGTGTGCAACAAGACACTAGGACCCATTTCTTTTTAAGGAGAAAACGAGTTTGTTGTGATCTGAAATTATTGTTGTGATTTGAACTTCGAAGTGACAATACCTTCTGGTTCTGGACCTCATATATTTTAATAAAATTACCGTTTTAAACAATTTTATATTATAGTTATTGTGATGTAAAGAACTTTGTGAAAGATTCTAAAACTAATACCACGGTGCAGTAGTCAGTTAATTATTTAGAAGACGGTCATAATTTAAAAAGAAAACTAACAGTGAAAGTTCCTCATAATATGATGGCACATGCCGACTTATGCTTGCGCTAATGGGCCACGCTTGTGCCACTAAATTTGCTTTGCCTATCACAAAGTATTTAAGGAGTATTTAAATAATTAAATTTAAAAGAATAATAATTATAACTAAATAGAAAATAGTGTTTATTATTGTTTCTCAGTACAATCTGCCTAGTGTGTCCCGGACATTTTCTATTTGTGTGAAAATTATGTGCTTCAAAATATTATATTTTAATTGTGTTTTATTGGTGTTGTGGTGCAGTTCTTGTGATATTATTGAACAAAAGTGGTGTATTCAACATTAATCTGTAAATTTAACTGGATTAGCTGCAGCGGATACAAAATAACGCCTTGGTAAGTGGAAATTTGTCATAACTGTCACCCCTTTAATTTAAATTGTTATTACTAAACCTCTCATTATTGTCATAATATTTCTAACCTATCAACTAACTATTAACACTGTCGTGTTCCCTGTGCAATCTCCTTTAATTTGATATATCATGCAGTATATCTGCTACAATTTTAACCATTTTCACGACATTATTGTCACACACCCATACTTCCCGTTTTCTGCCATGAATCTTCTGTTTGGTCAAGGACCACTTATTTGTTTGGCACGCAATCAGTTAAAGCTTCCTGAACATTCTATTCATGCAGAGTGGCATGCTTCAATTAGACAAATCAAAGTTAGAGAACATCAGTTGGATCTTTTCCCCAGGACATGCTGGTGGGTAGGGAAATGGGCAGGCGGACACATTGGCTGGGTCTGCATGGATGAGTGGTGTATTAGTGTACGATAATGCAGATGTGGCCAGGGCCCTTTCGGATCATGTGTATAGCGTGGAAGAACAGATAAATCTTCATGGCATGTAGATAGTGGCGTGGCAGGGAGTGACCAGAGGATCTAGCCGAAATTCACTACTCAGGAAAAATGGCTGGACAGATACATAATTGAAAGCCACTTGTACCATCATTACTGGGACACTTCACTGATTGTTGAAGATGAGAATGGTCAAGTGGTCATGAGGTTGAACCCACCTAGATGATTTGTTTCTCCAACCTGGGCCTCTAGGTCAGCCTAAAATGAGTACCATGCAATTTCCTGGGAAGTAAAAGCAACCAGCATGATATTGATTGTCCACACACCCCTCTAGTGCTGACTGCTCTTAGCATATGAGGCTATAATCACACACCCAGCATGCTTCATGTTTTGAAAATGGGTTCTTGACTTTTGTTTTTAACTTTACTAATTTTACCAAATAAATATAAAGATAGTTTCTTTTTCTCCGCCTCCACTTTTCTTCTTCTTTTCCTGCTGCTCCTTCTTCTTATCTTTCTTCTTCTACTCCATTCATCTGAAATGTTTTGGACATAAATGTGTTATGCCTGTTTACAGCAGAGTTGCAATGTTTGCATCTTTTGGCTGAAACATCTGTCTTCTTAGGGCGTTTGTGGACCAGGTTAACCTTCCTGGGATAAAGAAAGTTTAATTAATTTAATTAATCAAATTGGGCAAAGCAGTAAACTCTATCAATAGAGCAGGTGCAATAATATTCTTCTGTTCATCACATGAAGTTTCCCCATTTAAGTGGTTCTTCTGATATTTTTATCTTATTGACATTCAGGGAGAAGGGGACATTTTTTTTAACGATTTATTTTTTGTTAACGATTAATCGAAAACTTTTTTCCCATCACTTATACAAATGAACCGGATGTCGAAAAATTTTCGGACATTTTAAACATAGTGCTGCAAACACAACCGAGTTGCAAAATTGTACTGAGTCACCATTGTGTAAGCTGCAGCAAGATGTACCAACAAGATGAAACAGTATGTTTATTATGCTACAGAGTCTTCTACAGATCAGAGAAGCATTACCTGTCTACATATCAGATGAAAAGAAGCAATACAAAGGTCCAAACTGTCAGATTCAGATTGGGAGAAGATTTAGAAATATGTCAAAAGTTTGGACTTATTCTGTCAGACCACAGTCCTGCTTGGCGGTCAAGATTATGTTTCATGTAGCTGTGTATTGCCACTGCTATCATCGTTGACAAAGCATATGACTGTACACGATGATGATCCGGGCTACGTAGCTAAATTTAAGGCAGTCCCTATTAATGACTTCAGTGAACGTGTAGCTAGATGACAAGTATTGAAATACTACAGATTGCAACAGCACTTGATCCACACTACAAATACCTAAAGTGTTTGTCAAAAGATGCAAGAGAACGTACTTGGTCACGTATTGAACAACAAATAGCAGTTCATGTTCAAGATGAGCAGATGGAGACTGCTGCAACGAATGATACTGACATTGACAATGAAACTATATGTAAACCAAATGAAGAAAGTATTAAGCTAATTGAGTCTGAAATGAAGAAGAAAGTTGCTGAATCGGTTGACCCTTTACAATGGTGGAAACTTAATAACATCGATATCCAAAATTGACATTCTTTGCCAAGACCATTCTGTGCATACCGGCTACCTCAGTTCCATGTGAACGATTGTTCAGCTCTGCTGGTTATATTGTTAATAAGACGCGCTTGTCACTTGAACCAAATACTGTCAACATACTCGTCTGTTTGCCGGTCTCCCTGGTCGAGGGGTTAGCAGCTTTCTCCGTAACCCTGAATACTCTTGTGGTTGACGTGAGCGCACGAGAATTGGAAGCGGTTCGAGTCGCGCCAGTGACTTATGAGAGTATGGAGCCGGTCGCTCAGAAAGTTGTGGCGTGCTGATTAGCGTAATCTAGCCTAGGAATCAACATACAGCTGAAAGATGCTGATGTTGACCGCAATATCCTGAAACAGGATGGAAACGCGGAAAAAAAAAATACTCATCTGTTTGCATAGTTGGTTATTAGATGACATATGAACAAGACAATCCAGTGTTATTTCGAATTTTGACAAATACGACTATAATGTGAGTTATGTGACTATAAATGTTTTGCTTTAATCGAAATTAACGATTAATTAATCGTTAATTTTTCAAAAGTTAACTATTAAATTTAAATTAATCGGTCGCAGCCCTAAAATATATTCATGAAGTTATATCGATATGTTTGTCGTTTGTGTTCTCATCAAGGCTTTGGCCGCAACATCCATTTTTTCACTTGTAATTGTGCTCTAGTAAAGGTTACAGATTATACTTCTCATTTTTTGGCGACTAATTCCTCATAATGCAGATTGTTGACATTATAAGCTCCAATTTGTACTCCTGGCTACTCTTTGACCTCTCATTATTACTTTGCTGGAGAAAGAGAAAAGAGATCTAGCGACAAAAACACTTCCTTGTCTACTACTTGCTTACTTTTCATAAGTGCCCACTATAGTTCCCATTTTAATTGCTGCTACTTGTTTCCAGTAAATATTCTTTATTATTCTGAGATCTTTCTCATCAAGTGTTAATGTCATCCAATATTTTGATCCCTTCATCATGTTTGATTTCATCAGATGCCTTGGTTAATCTGCAGAGCACAAATATAGGTCATTTTGTGTCTCATTTGATGTGTATCTGTGATAATAATTTATGAAGGTTTATTCTTGCACAATAAAGTTATTTTGAACAAACATTTGACTAAATATCCTGTTATATTGTGAGCATGTTAAGTGTTTGTTTTTGTATCATTTAGTTTGCATGGTCATAAAACAGGCACTGATATTGTTCTGAAATGGGGAAGAAACAGGTTGGTGGAAAGGAGCTGTTACCAAACCTCATACAATAATGACATATATGTGATATATGTGAAGTCTTCAGCATTGTGCATGCTTGATTGGTTAGATTTAAGTATCATCTTCAACGCACAAGAAATTATTCATTAGTGGTTGAATTTTCTCTTTATTTTTGATCAGACAAATGAATTCTAGCTCTGTGCATGAATTCTGTACCAGTGGCAAGGATCCCCATGATCAGACAAGGAGAATTTCAGCTCTGTACATTAATTCTGTACCAGCATCAAGGATCCCCATGCAGTAACAGATTCAGAGATGCTATGAATATTGTTAAAAGTAGTTTTTCTGATTTTGAGATTTATCCATGGCAGTGACCTATTTGGCCTCATTTCCCAGGTAGATAGAGCACCTGACCTTGGATGGAATCTGTCTAGAGGAGGTGAACCTTACACAAATGTATGCCGAAGTCAGACACAACGAAGAGGAAGTAGAAGTGCCTTCTTTTAAATATTTTTTTTTTTTTTGACTTATGAGAGATGTTAACACCTACAACATGCACAAAAATTGTTGACTTATGAGAGATTTTAATACCCACAACATGCACATTTTTTGACTTATGAGAGATTTTAACACCCACAAACTGCACACTAATTGTTGACTTATGAGAGATTTTAAAACAACATTGAGTTCTTATTTTGTGAGAAAACTCATCCACAATTTGAGTGAGGACCCATACCGATGTCTGGTCAACAAGATATCAAGATAGATACTATAGCAGCTCATTTTCTTTTATGTGAAAGTTTGTTGGTAGTTACAATTTATAGCATAATTGTGTCACTGCCTTGATGATGTTGACTGCAGGTTTCTGAGAAATACTGATTGGTCGGTTGCCTGGCTGATTAGTTGGTTGGCTGGTTAGATATTTCATTGGATGGCTGGCTGGTTGGTTGGATGGTTTGTTGGCCGGATGATCAGCTGGCTGGTGGTTGGTTAGTCGGCTGGCTGTCTAGTTGGTCGGCTGGCTGTCTAGTTGGTCGGCTGGCTGACTGGTTGGCTGGCTGGCTGGTTGGTTGGCTGGCTGGCTGGTTGGTTAAATGTTTAATTAGATTCCTGGGCTGGTTGGTTGAATGGTTGGAGAATCCCCTGGAAGACTTGTGTTTCAACTCTGAAGTCTGATGCATTGACTTTCATGTCGTCTATGCCTCAAAAAAGGGCTTGCATCTATCACAGTGAGGCTGGTGTTGAGGCTTTCCTTGTGACCTGGCACCACAATACTATTTCTTTGGGGGACAGATTTCTCCTCATACCATCATCATGTGCCATACTGGTGAGCAATCATGGTTCCCCATCTCACAAGATCACCTGATTCTCAGATCATGTCTGTTTTCTTGTCCTGAATATGTCATTTAGCCAAGTCTCTTCATACTCCTCTTTTTCTTTGGCACACTTTTCTGTTTGCGTACACACTGCCTTATTGACTCCACCACCCCCAACAATGCTTTCTAGCTTCATCGATTGGTCTACTTTTAAAAAGGTAAGCATTCCTTTGTGTTATCTGTATGTTATTGTTTTGTTTTTATTGTCCCATTGATGGAGACTTTGGTCGTGTGTTTTTATTCAGATTAGACAATCTGAATATCAGTGCATTGAACTTCAAAGTTAAAACTCTTCCAGAGGATTTATAACAACCCACCAACAACTTTCTCTGTCATTCTCTGCCTCTTTTGTTTATAATTTTACCCACATAACTAATTCTTATTATATTCTACCTCTTTTGACGACATGCCCCATAAATTTCATTTGTTATTTCCTTATGGCTTTGATGGGTGACTTAGTCATTCCTGCAGATCTCAATAACTCAGCATTTATTTTCTTCTCTGTCCACAGGTTTCTCAACATTCTATTAAAAAAACCACATCTTTGCTGTCTCCTGTTTCCCTACAACTTCATTACTCATTGCCAAGCCATTGCTTCTACCCAGAGGTACAGGCTACACACAATTATTTGCAGTAAGCAGATTGTTGTACTGCTAGTGATATTTCTGTCTTAAGGCTGTTGCTTATTCTTATAACATATTCAGACTTCTTGGTGCAAAGTGTAATTTATTTTGACTTCCATAAATGTCCTAGTGTTATACAAAAAGCTTCTCTAGCCTTCTATATTTTATTCTGATATTTTTATCAGTTCCCTCCCATCTCTGTCCACATTGCTACATTTACTTATCTGCCTTCACCTTTTTCTATTTCCCTCAATCTTGCCAGTTGTCATTCAGATCTCCAATTTATTTCTTCTCATAACATGACCAACAATGTTTGACTGTCTATGTACACTTTCTCTAATTAGTGTACAAATTTCATTTGTTTCTTGTAGGACTTGCTCATTGATTTTTCTATCTGTCCATGGTATTCTTTGCATTTTCCTCATAAACCACATTTACACAGCCATCAGATGTTTTTCAGCTTGTCTGCTCATTGTCCATGCTTCACATACATACAAAAGTACAGGTTCTATGTAGCACCACAACACTCTTTTTCTCGTTGCAATTTACATATTTTTTATTGGTCTGTATGTTTTTCATATTGCAAAATGCTACCTTCGCCATGGTGATTCTTGTTCTAATCTCTTCAAAGCATCTCCCTTCAGATGTTATTACTGTTCCAAGATAATTGTACCGATCACTTGTTTACAATTAAGAATATTCCCATTTACTTGTATATTACATTGTGGTATTCCATTCTTCAAAGTGACGACCATAATCTGAGTCTTTTTCCAATTTAATTCTAACCCTTGTTCACTGTGTGCAACAACTGCATCTACTAAATGTTGCAGATACTGCTCATTGTCTGCAATCAATACTGTATCATCTGCATATCTAATGTTATTGACGTTACACCTCCCAGGATTTATTCCTTTTATATCTTCTACATTTCTGAAAATATTTTCACTGTACAGGGAAAACAGATCTCGAGACATTACACATCCCTGTCTCGCACCTCTCTTAATAGGTTTATATTGACCTACTTCATTATCAATCTTTATGGCAGCTTGTTGTTTCCAACATATGTTTTTTACAAGTCTAAGGTCTTACCCATCATGGTGACATGTCTTACTTTATCAAAAGCCTTTGTGCAGTCAATAAAGCAAAGATGTAGATGATGTTTTCATATGCTTGTTCCATTCAGAAATAAACTTAATTATTTATATTCTTGTTTTATTTTATAATGAGATAATGAACACATAATGTGGTGAAATCTGGATATTTATTACAATAGATAACAGAAGTCAGTAATAAATGTATCAACAAGTACTGAAAACAATAAATGTTAGATGGGAGCTGATAATTACGAGGGAAAGTAATTAAGAAACAGGAATTTTAGTATAAAGTACATGGAAGAGTTTGGAAAGCTGAAAATCTAATTTCAGGACACAAACTGGCTCTTTATCTATACCCAATGTAGGATCGAGAAGTTTGCACATGTGCAATAATGATTACAAAATGGCTGCCCTACTATCAAATTACACTGGGAGAACAGTGTAGCGTTATTAATTAATTTTTATTTCTTGGTGTCCTCTGAGGGGTGAAACCTTGTGACATCTGCAGAAGAATGATGGTTGAGTGTGGAGATAGTTGTTTGGGTCAGGGGAGAGTATGAATGGGTAGACAGATTTCATAGTGGAAGACAAAACGTCATTACGTGGACACAGTTGTTTGGGTCGGGGGAGAGTATGAATGGGTAGACAGATTTCATAGTGGAAGACAAAACGTCATTACGTGGACACAGTTGTTTGGGTCGGGGGAGAGTATGAATGGGTAGACAGATTTCATAGTGGAAGACAAAACGTCATTACGTGGACATAGTTGTTTGGGTCGGGGGAGAGTATGAATGGGTTAGACAGATTTCATAGTGGAAGACAAAATGTCATTACGTGGACATAGTTGTTTGGGTCAGGGGAGAGTATGAATGGGTAGACAGATTTCATAGTGGAAGACAAAACGTCATTACGTGGACACAGTTGTTTGGGTCGGGGGAGAGTATGAATGGGTAGACAGATTTCATAGAGGAAGACAAAATGTCACATTATGTAGAGATACTTGTTTGGGTCAGGGGAGAGTATGAATGGGCAGACAGATTTAAATGTGGAAGACACAATGTCATTACAGCCAAAGACTTTTCCTGGTTCCATTTTAGGGTCAGTTGACCTGCCCCCAGTGCAGATAACATCACATCAGAAATGATTAAAGCTTTAGAAGAATTTGGACTAGATCAAGTCACCAGACTGCTGAACACATTATATGATACTGGAGATATACCTCCTGAATTATGTAACTCTATATTTATTGCAATCCCAAAGAAATCAGGAACCTTGGAATGTGATCAACATAGAACAATTAGTATAATGAGTCACATCACAAAGATTTTGCTAAGAATTATCATGCAAAGAATGAGGAAGAAGATACAACCTGAAATAGGGGAAGAACAATGCGGGTTTGTAGAAGGAAAGGGTACAGTAAATGCCGTGTATATGCTGCGAACAGTTATTGAACGTGCTATAGAAGTAAACAAGGATATATATCTTTGCTTTATTGACTATATACAAAGGCTTTTGATAGCATTAGACATGTCAGCATGGTGGATATGCTTGCAAATCTACAAATTGATGGGAAAAACATTAGACTTATAAAAAACATATATTGGAAACAACAAGCTGCTATAAGGATTGATAATGAAGTGGGACAGTATCAGCCAATTAAGAGAGGTGTTAGGCAGGGATGTGTGATGTCTCCAGATCTTTTTTCCCTGTACAGTGAAAATATTTTCAGAAATGTAGAGGATATAAATGGAATCAGCATTGGAGGACGAAACATCAATAACATTAGATATGCAGATGATACAGTATTAATTGCAGACAATGCGCAGGACCTGCAACAATTAGTAGATGCGGTTGTTGTACACAGTGAGCAGCTGGGGTTAGAATTAAATTGTAAAAAGACTCAGGTTATGGTCGTCAGTAGGAAGGAAGAAGTGCCACAATGTAATATACAAGTAAATGGAAATATTCTTCAACAAGTGAATCGGTACAATTATCTTGGAACAGTTATAACATCTGATGGGAGATGCCTTGAAGAGATTAGAACAAGAATCGCCATGGCGAAAGTAGCCTTTAGCAAGATGAAAAACATTCTGACCAATAAAAGATGTCAATTGAAACGAGAAAAAGAGTGTTGATGGGATACATAGAGCCTGTTCTTTTGTATGGATGTGAAACTTGGACAATGAGCAGTCAAGCTGAAAAGCATCTGATGGCTGCAGAAATGTGGTTTCTGAGGAAAATGCAAAGAATACCATGGACAGACAGAAAAACCAATGACCAAGTACTACAGGAGACAAATGAACATCGTAAACTGATTAGAGAAATTAGACGTAGACAGTCAAAATTTTTTGGACATGTTATGAGAAGAAATGGATTGGAGAACTTAGTGACAACTGGCAAGATCGAGGGGAACAGACCAAGAGGAAGACCGAGAGGAAAATACCTGGATGGCTTGGCCACATGGCACGGACGAGACAGGAACACTGAGCTGATCCACGACACTGGTGATCGAGTGAAATGGCGAGTCATGACCGCCCACGCTTTCCGGCATGGCACATGATTGATTGATTGATTGACCTGGGAGCCCAGGTCCATGTAAAATCAGCCTCAGTGCAGATTCGAATCCTAGACCTCCAAGTCTACGGGCAGGTGTGCTAGCTGCCATGCTCTAGTGAGTATATGGTGCTAGCCATATATTGTTCAGTCTAATCGCACTTACCGAGTGATGTGGACAATATCAGTCTGGACGACTTTATTTCCCAGAAAATCTATTGGTACTCATTGTAGGAGAGAGCCAACCTGACAGCCCATGTCAATTTAAAACAAAAATCCTGGCCTCAATAGGGATTCCAACATATAGACACCGGACGGACAGGCATCCATACAATGAGAGAAATCCATTGCCAACTGATCACTTGATAATACAGAATATAGGGATATGAGCTTGGAACATTCCAGAATTCAACAAATGTAACAACACATGTGGCATTAATCAGTAAAGGATATCAAGTCAATTATTATATGAACACATGTGCATGAACACGTTGGGTAAAGGTGTGGCAGTGACAACATTAAGTTACATCTGTGAACACGTCTGTAACTGAATACATTTGTGTAACCAGTGTAACTGTGAACACATCTGTGTAACAATGAACACATCGGTGTAACTGTGAATAAATCAGTGTAACTGTGAACACATCGGTTAACTATGAACACATCTGTGTAACTGTAAATGCATCGATGTAACTATGAACACATCAGTGTAACTGTGAACACATCTATGTAGCTGAAAACATGTTTGTAACTGTGGAAACATGTGTAACTGTGGACATGGTGTAACTGTGAAAACATCTATGTAATCGTGAACACATCTGTGTAACTGTGAACACATCTATGTAATTGTGAACACATCTGTATAGTTTGGATAACTATGAACACATATGTGTAACTGTGAGCACATCTGTGTAACTGAACACACCTGTGTAATCGTAAAAATATATGTGTAACTTGTGTAACTATGAACATATCTACGTAACTGTGAAAACATCTGCATCAACTCATTTGTGTAACTGTGAACCCATCTATGTCAACACATCTGTGTAATTGTGAACACATTTGTGTATCTGTAAACACATCTGTGTAACTGAAAACATGTGTGTCAACATTTATGTAACGGTGAACACATCTGTGCCATTGTGAAATATATATCATCATGTAAAGTGTGTAACTATGAAAACATCTGTGTAACTGTGAAAATATCTATGTAACTTTATATAACTATAAAAACAGCTGTGTCTTTTAACACATCTGATAAATGAACACATAGGTTGGATGGCTAACATTGTATATATGGATAGCAGGACTTCAACGAGTATAATAACAAAACAATCCATTACACATTAAAGTGAAAATTAAAAAAAAAGAAAGCAGTGGGATAATAATATTCCCAGCAAAATAGGCATGAACACATTTGGCGATTATTAGGAAGTAAAGAAATGAGAACAACGAACTGCACAAATCATAATTTCAATAGATTAATAATGCGTAGTGTCTTATAAATAAGTAGTAAATGGAGAGAATAAAAAGGCTTGTTGTAGGGAATTGTAAATTTATAAATTAAAAAAAAAAAAATTTAAAAACCAAAGAAACCACGTGGTGGTACTGGGAAAAAGCAAAGATACTAAGAATAATGTTTGGAATGTTCGGTTTATGATACAGATATAACAAAGGAGGTCAGCGTGGCTGAGTAGATAGAGAGCTCGATCTTAAACTTCCGGTGCGCTGAGGCAGGGGTAGCGGGTCCAACCCTTAACACCGGTAGTTGGACTAAAATGTTGACTTCTAGTCGTTCAATTTGGGACTTATAGTGCAAGTACTTCGAAGTCGGAGTGGGATAGCCTGATGGCGATGGACACTGGTAACAGGGAAAGCTATTTCACACGCAAAAATCAGCCCAGTGTGCCACATATCAGTCATTGACACATAGCAGACTGAGAAAGGCTGAAGGGAGCTTCCCTAAAAGATGCACCGAAATGTACAATTATAGAGTGCACAGGGAAACTAGGGAAGCGTCACGAAAAACGTCATTAGGAGTTAGACTTGGGCTGCCGTCCTGTTCGGACGCAGCATGTCTTTTGAGCATGGCTAACAGTCAGTTATGCCGCTCTTTGTGTTAATTCAGTGTGTGTGATTTCAAGTGGTTCTTGTGGAGCGATTGAGTTTGTCGACATGTGACAGGAGTTCGGAAGATTAAAGTCTGCAAGATAGAAAATCATATCGTTTTATGAAGGTTTGTTGCAGTAGCAGTTTCTTGGTTGTCGTTTTATATTTCAAGTATAAGGAGAGATGTATAATGTTTGAATAGACAGAAACGTATTAGTCCTCATGCCCTTAGATGAGTCAACAACACTTCGTGACACAGTGCACTAGAAGTAGTAGCGTTAGTATGAACTACGCTCGAGTTCAAATCTAGCTAATGCAAAAAAAAAAAAAAAAACACACACACACACGTGTTGGTTATTGTGAAGAAAAGATGTTAAAATAATAATAATAATAATAATAATAATAATAATAATGCTTGGAATATTCAGTTAAGAAACAAAGAACACACATGGTGGTAATGGGAAAGCAAATACAATAAAAGTCTTGTTTGGAATGTTCAGTTTACACATATAAGTTTATAACAAAGAACACGCTTAGTGATGATGGGAAAGCAAAGATGCTAAGAATAATGTTTGGAGTATACAGTTTACGAAAAAAAGTATAACAAAGAACACATATGGCAGTAATGGGGAAGAAAGAGTATAATAATGGTTGAAATGTTCAGTTCAGAAACCAATATGACAAACAACATACGTGGTGATTATGGGAAAGTAAAGATAATTTTTGTTTTCGTAAACTGTATATTCCAAACCTTTTTTTTTTTTTTTTTGCATATCCTTTACAGGACATCGCTGTCAACACCAGCATCTTTCAGCTGTATGTTGATTTCTTGGCAAGATTATGCTCAGTAGTTTATTCCAAATCATTATTCTAAGAATATTTGCTTTCCCATTACCATCAAGCGTGTTCTTTGTTATAATGTTTGGAATGTTCATGTAAGACACAATTATAATAAAGAGCACGTGTGGTGGTTATGGGAAAGCAAAGATACTAAGAATAATGTTTAAAATATTCAATTTACGATCAAATATAACCCCAAAAAAATGTATTGATTATGGAGAAGCAAATATAATAATAATAATAATGTTGGGAATGTTCAGTTTACAAATATAACAAAGAACACACGTAGTGATCATCGGGAAAGAAGGATAATAATAATAATGTTTGGAATGTATTAACAAACAAATACAACAAAGAACACATGTTGTGGTATTGGAGAAGCAAAGATAATAATAATAATAATGTTTGTAATATTCAGTTTACAAAGAAATTTTATAAAGAAAACATGTGGTGGTAATAGGAAAGGAAAGATTTGAAGAAAAAAAAAGTAATGTTGGAATGTTCAATTTGAGAAAAAAAAAAGCTTAGTGGTATTGGGGAGGCAAAGATAATAAAGATAGTAATGCTTGGAATATTCAGTTTACACAGAAATTTAACTGGTTGAGTGCCAAAGAATAATCTATCGCCAAATGTGACTCCTATTTGAACAGAAGGACGATATATCGCCATATTAGGGTTATCGTGTAATTTGTTTTGTTTCGTGTATCTTCCCAATTGTTCAAATTGAAATCAAATGCGCAGTGAACGGAACCTGGCATTACATTACTTGTTCATTTGAATGTGTAGCATGTTTAGTCCAAACGCACTTTTTGTTTGGCACTGGATCAGTTAATAAAGAACATACGCGGTGGTAAAAGGAAAAAGGAAAGCAAAAATAATAACAGTAATGTTGGAACTTTCAGTTTTTTTTTTCCGCATATCCTTTTACAGGACATTGCAGTCAACGCCAGCATTTTTCAGCTGCTGTTGATGTCTTGGCAGTTTTACGTTCAGTAGTTTTTTTTATTGTTTTCTGAACGACCGGTTCACATACCCTCCGTTAGTAACCAACGCAACGCAATTCGCTGCCGAATCTCGCGCAGCTTTGTTTCGTACGAGAGTATACAGGATTACGAACAACGTCCTTAACTCCTACGTCAAACAAAATTTAACACGTTGTGGTATTCTGGGAAGCAAAGATGATAAGATAATGTTTGGAATGTTAAAAGTTTCAACAAATATAAATGCATAAATTTTGCGATAAGTAGGGTTAAGATAAAGAAATAAAACTGTGCTGGTATGTTACGAGCACGTTCAACGACTGGACTCATCACTTGTCGAAGTGAGGGAGAGATTGGCCATCTATTCCTCCTTGTTCTCAGGCCTACACAATAAGTCACTATGAAGGCACTACATAATAATACACATCAAGCTCAGACTAAATGTAAAATATGTAATAATAACATTATTCGTTACACACGATCAAAATCTCCATAACACCGGGTGCGTTATCTCGGACATAAACAGCTACAATTTAGTCGAAGTTGCCAGCGGACCTTCTTTGTCCACCTTGATATTTGTCGTCGGCATGAATAGATCCGCATCAAAATGGCCCTCCTTGCTGGGAGTTTTGAGCACCCCGTTCTTCTTCTGGACTTGCGGTGTGCTGGTTGTGCTCAGGCGACTGCTGCTGTTGTTGTTTCGCTGCAGATAGAACTGCTGCTTGCTCGGTGTGGCCCACATGGAGGACGGCTGGATGACGTAACTGCAGGAGTTCAGGAAACACACAAGGTAAACAAATCATGTAGGGATTACAACAGTCGAAAACCTCTGTATTTAAAATGTTAAGGATTGGAACCACGACGCATGACGGCAAAAGTGGAGGACGATGATGATAAAGTCGCTTGAAAGTCGACAGGGTCGACTTCATCGCACCCCTTTTTTTTTTTTAAATTTTAAATCCCATATGGCTCGGTCTCTTTCCGTAGCGCGGAAAGCGTCGCACAAAGCACGAACTCCGTAGCTCCAGCGACGACCCACAGGAGTCTCCGAAAAATTCACTCGTTAACCGAAGGACGCTGCCCGGAATTGAACCCACAACCTTCGGAGCCCGAGTCAAACGGCTTTACCACTTCGCTACGGAGACTCCCTCCCTCCCTCCCTCCCTCCCTCCCGATGATGATGATGATGATGATGATGATGATGATGATGATGATGATGATGATGATGATGATGATGAAGGATTGGAAACACAGGCCAATTTAACATTCTGCCTTTCTGATCTCCCGCCTTTGAAATATTATTTGGGAGACGCGTGGCTAAAAAAAATATCGGGTTCGAATCCCAGTATATGGCTACACTTCTCTCATCTACACTTCTCTCATCTACACTTCTCTCATCGAAAGAAGAAGTAGATGAAACTATATTATTTCATCATCAGATCTCAGATAAGATGAATGTTAAACAATAACCGCCATGATGTAAGCACACAGTGGCTAGCACGCCAGCCTGCCGATCCGGTAGACATCTGTTTGAATCCCTAGCAAGGAGACTGACCAGGGTCCCCCCAGCTCGACCCAACCTGATGACCAGGACATGTTAGGAAGTAAAGGCGGCGGCTGGGACACTGACCACATGGCTCGCTGAGTACAGATGGGTCTTACCTTGTGTGCCTAGCACCATATACTCAGTACAGCCCAAGGAGTGGGTGCGATGTCCTATACTTGACATTACACGATGGCCAGTTACAAGCAACGTATAATCTCACTTGTAGATGTCATACTGACCAATAAAAAGATGTCAGTTGCAACGAAAAGATAGAGTGTTGAGGTACTACATAGAGCCTATACTTTTGCATGGTCATGGAGCGTGGGCAATGAGCAGACATGCTGAAGAACAACTAAAAAAAAAAAAAAAAGAACAACTGATGGCAGTGGAAGTGTGTTTTCTGAGGAGAGTGCAAAGAATACCATGGGCAGACAGAAAATTCAATGAGCTAGTCTTACAAGAGACAAATGAACACCGCAAACTGAGAAGAAATGAACTAGAGAACCTTGTGACAGCTGGCAAGATTGCGGGGAAAGAACAAGGGGAGGGCAGAGAAGTAAATATCTTAATGGCTTGACCACGAGGGATGGTCGGAACAAAAACATAGAGCCGATCCACGACTCTGGTGATCGTGTGAGATGGCGAAACATGACCGCCCACGCTTACCGGCAAGGCAGATGAACATGATGAGATGAGTAAATGATAAAAGATAGTCCCACAGCCGATATTACCATTTGGAGTGTGAAGAGAGACAGTGTTGGAGATTCAATGCAGTGAATCTTCATTGTGGAGACGGCACCTTGTTGATTGATATTCTAAGACATTTTACAATGAGGTGCTGTGGACACTCGCCTTCCTCTCCACCCCCACCCCACCCCAAGACAATTCTAACAATTATCTGGCGTCAAACTTACAAAAGACAGTGAAGTGTGTACCAACGAGAACATTGCATGTATAGACAATCAATACCTAGCGATCGAAAGGTGACGAACTGAATCCGTAACCTCTTTGCCAAAGAGTGAATGTATGATCAAACATCAATCCACAGCTTAGAATTACTTCCACAGCCTCGGCCTTCCATGTGCGGACTTTTTTGGGGGGCGCATGTCCCTTCTGTCGCTGGTGTGTACACTATTATGGTTTTGTGTACATGTACACACATAGGTTTATCCGTGGTGCAGTGGTTAAACCACCTGCCTGGAGTTCCGAAGGTCGTGAGTTCGTATCTGGACTTCGTCATTTGGTTCAAGGGTGCACTTTTCTGGCTATTGGGGGTTGTTCCTGGAGCTAAGAAGCTCGCCCTTTGTCTAACGCTTTCGGAGGACCGCTCTTCGGAAAGAGGCTGAGCCATATGGGATAACATTTGATGCAATGAAGTCGATATCTTCTTGCCAGTAGCCGCACCCCACCCCCCTAACAGATTTAATGCCAAATAAAACGTAGGTTTGGACCAAACAAAAATAGAATGGCGGAAAATGGGAAGTAGGGTCGTGTCACAGTTATGGATTATGAGTTGTTAATATGGTAGCAGATATGTTGTATTATATATCAAATTAAAGCGACATGCATAGGGAACACTCATATATGGATATTTTAACTATAATTCGAAGAGAAAAAAATAATTCAAATAATGTTACAATACGATACGGGTAAAGAAACAGATAATGCAATGACAACATGTTGGCGAAACATAACCCCATGGCAGTTACGGAAAGTCATTTCATCATCATCATCAAGTGCCGTGCCGGCTGGCGTAGGCGTTCATGGCTCTCCATAGATCTCGGTCTTTGGTTTTCTGGATCAACTCTGCTACTGATATTCCTCCATGCCACCGTCTCAATCCATCCAGCATCACTTCTCTTGGTCTACCTCTGCCTCTCTTCCCCTCGATCTTTCCAGTTGTTACGATGTTCTCCAATGCCTCTCTTCTCATCACATGACCGAGGAAAGCTGTTTGTCTCTGTCTTATTGTTGTATATAATGTTCTAGTTTCATTAGCCTGTTTCAGGCAGTCGTCGTTAGTTACTCTGGCAGTCCAAGGAATTCGCAACATTCGTCTCAGGAACCACATCTCTGTTGCTTCTAATTTCTTCTTAATTTGTTCATTTACATTCCAAGATTCACTGCCATACAGCAAAACTGGTTCTACATAGCATTTCAGCACTCTCTTTCTTACATTCAGTGACAGTGACTTATTGCATAAGATACTCTTCATTTTATGAAATGCGGCTTTTGCCTGCCCTATTCTGCTCCTAATCTCTGTTGTACATCTTCCATCTGATGTTATAAATGCCCCTAGGTATCTAAAATTATCAACTTGGTTAAGGATTTTCCCTTCTATTTCTATGTCACATTTTGGTGTCACCATTTTCTTTGATATTACCATTGTTACTGTTTTCTTGATATTCAAGTTGAGTCCTTTCCTTGCACTCTCTGTTACTACAACGTCTAATAATTGTTGTAGGTCTGTTGAATTATCCGCCACCAATACTGTGTCATCTGCATAGCGTATATTATTTATATTATAACCTCCAACTAGTATTCCTGGCATCTCTTTGATCTCTCTCATTATTACTTCGCTATACAGGGAGAAAAGATCTGGTGACAAGACACACCCTTGTCGTACTCCTAGCTTTATCTGTTCGTAACTACCCTCTTTATTTCCCATTTTAATTGCTGCTACTTGGTTCCAGTAAATATTCTTTATTATTCTTAAATCTTTTCCATCAGTGTTGATATCTTCCAACATTTTAATCAGTTCATCATGTTTTACTTTATCAAATGCCTTAGTATAATCTATGAAGCACAAATATATGTCCCTCTGTTTCTCTATTGACCTTTCTATTAGTGTCCGCAATGTATAAATTGCATTGTTTGTGCCCTTTCCTTCCACAAATCCATACTGTTCTTCACTAATTTCCATTTTTATTTTCTTTTTGGTTCTTCTCATTATGATTCTGAGTAGAAGCTTAGTGATATGGTTTATAAGGTTAATTGTACGAAAATCTTCACAATCAATTGCTCCTGGTCTTTTTGGTATAGCTATAAATACAGATTTCAGCATATCACTGGGTAAATATCCACTGCTGTAAATATCATTCAACATTTTGGTTAATATATCTACTCCAAATTCTCCCAAATTAGAATTCTTCTATTGTGATTTCATCTGGCCCAGCTGTTTTTCCTTTCTTCATACGTTTCATAGCGTCAGCGACTTCTTCTTTCAGAATAGGTGGACCTTCTAAGTTACTATCTTCTGTTAATTCTGCCCTTTCTCCTTCATATAATTCTCTTATATACTCATTCCACCTCTTCATTATAGCATCTTCCTCTAATATTATCTTTCCTGTTTTTGATTTCAAACACCCTGTATTTATTCTTATTTTTTTTCCTGTAAGCTCACTGATTTGTCTGTGCATATTTTTTGTATCTTTAATGGAATTTAATTCAATTTTTTTGCATTGCTCGTTTAACCAACTTTCTTTAGCCTTTCCCACATTTATCTTTTATTTCTTTATTTATCTTAGCGTATTCTTGTTTGTCATTTTTATACTGTTTTCTTTTGTCCATCAGGTTTAAGATATCTTCATTCATCCATTTTTTCTTAGCTATTTTGCCTCTCTCTGGTAATACTTCTTTGCTAGTTTGATGAATGGAGTTCCTTAACATTTCCCATTGTTCATCTATACTCTGTATTTTAGTTATTGCATTGTACCTATTTTTCACAGTCACTCTGTATTGTTCTTGCATTTCTTTATCTATTTTTAGAACCTCTTTATTAAGTCTCATGTTCTTAACCATTTTTTTCCCTCTCTTTAATCTTACTTTTATTTGTCCACATAGTGGTACATGATCACTATTACAGTCAGCACCAGGCATTGTCTTTACATTAATTAAAGCATTTCTAAATCTTTTATTAATTAGTATGTAGTCAATTTGGTTGCGTATTTTCTTATCAGGGCTTATCCATGTGTACAGTCGTCTTTTATGGTGTTTAAACCATGTGTTTCCAATTATCATATCATTGATATTTGCCCATTCTATTAGCTTTTCCCCTCTTTCATTTCTTGTACCTAAACCATAATTCCCCACTACATCCTCCATTTTTTTTTTTCCATTTAATACGAGTAATTATCCCTTGTCATTTAATCTGTTAAACAAATATATAAACTTACATGATATCTCCGATCCTCAACTTCTCAGATGGTGATGGATTGGTGATCACGTAAGATAGAATGTTGCGCCGTCGTTTGACCTCACCTGTGATGGGAAGTGAAAACATAAAAGTGACTCAGCGTTTCCTATTTATCTTTTCCTTCTTCTACACTAATTGTACCGGCTCTCTGGCGAAGGGTTTAAGGATGCATTTCGTAATTCAGCATACCGAGTTCGAACTTCTCGTCATATTCAGTCTATAATAAACATATTGCAATACCCTTGTTTGACAAATATATATTTATATGTCACTTTATTTGTCACACGTCACATGTTAAATATTTGTCACCATACCTGTTTTTTTTTCCATATTCTATTTACAGGACATCGCTGTCAACACTAGCACTGTTGTTGTTGATGTCTGGCAAGTTTATGTTCAGTAGTTTGCCATTGCTTTCTGAACAACCGGGTCTCATACCATCACGGTCTGCTGTCAAATCGGTCGCAACTGTAAGCGGAATTACCAACCGCGTCCATAACTCCTTTGCCACAGAGCCCGGCACCATACCAGTTACCTGATAAATATTATATATTTGTCACAATACTCTTCTTATCTGCCGAAAATGTCATATTACATATCACCTATCAGACGCCAAATTTATGCCACCAAAAATATCACCTATCGGATGTCAAATACCTGCCTCTACACGTATCACCTCTCAGGTATGGGACAAAAGAGCAGGCCTTTAGCCGACTGCCATGGCAACCTTTGTTAAGAAAGAAAACCTAGCCACGAATAAACAGAGTCTGGTACCATGGATGGAATGTCTAGACTCCTAGAGGGAGTAAACCTGACACAAATGCTTGCCGAAGTGTGACACACTGACCTCTGAGGTGTGTAACTAGGTGTGCCGCATCATCATGTGCATGCGGATAAGCGTGGGCAGTCGTGTTTCGCCACCTCACACGATCGCTAGAGTCATGGATCAGCTCTATGTTTGTTTTATTTTGGGGGCGGGGATGGTGGAGGGAGGGATCATTATGCCATCAGGCCAAGCCATCACGATATTTACCTCTCAGCCTTCCCCTTGTTCTTCTCTGATCAGTCTTGCCAGTTGTCACCTAATTCTCCAGTTTATTTCTTATGATAGCGGCGTGACGCACTTCCCCCAAAAGAGGAACGAATACGATTTCAAACATGTGTCACCATACATGTTCTGAATGCTCTACGAGAAGTGAGACTTTTGCGAGAACCAAGTGATGACTGTGAATCTACAACAATGGCCAGACTGCGAGAGCAGCAAATTAAAAGAGGGGTGGCCAAACAAGAACACTACGCAGGAAGCCAAAGAAGACTGATAAACCAACACAGAACTGGCGTCGTTAGCCGCTACACGCTGCGGGATTTGCTGAGGAGGGGATCCGAGCACTTATGGACTGAATGGTTCGATGTGCAACGAAGATGATCTGTCGACTAACTAACTAACTAACTAACTAACTATACATGTCATTTGTCACAGAAACATTTTGCTTACTGTAGTCGCCTTGGGTCATCTCTAAAGTCTGCAGCCGGCTCCGAATCAGACTGCCCAGGTCCACCGGGGACGACTTGCAGACCGCAGAAAATCTTCGACCGTTGAACAGCGAGTTTGACTTGGCTCTCGCGTGTCTGTGTGATTTCAGGGGCTTTGGCCTTTGCTGAAAGATAAATACATTTGATTCTTGACTTTGGCCTTTGTTGAAAGATAAAACTATTTCATTCTTGTCTTTGGCCTTTGCTGAAAGATAAATACATTTCATTCTTGTCTTTGACTATTGCTAAAAGATAAATACAGTTCATTGTTGTCTTTGACAATTGCTGAAAGATAAATACATTTCATTCTTGCCTTTGACTTTTGCTGAAAGATTAATATATTTGATTGTTGTCTTTGGCCCTTGCTAAACGTTAAATAATGTCATTCTTGACTAGGACTTTTGCTGAAAGATGAATATATTTCATTCTTGTCAAAATCTGGAAAGTAAAAGGACCCTTTTACAAGCCTCGGTGCACAAACGCAGATGGGAAGAAGCATGGACAGTGCTAATATAATCTGTGCAGTACGGGCTCATTTGACGGACACTGATGAGACACTGACTCTAGCCGGACTGCACGAACTGGGAGTAAAGCCTGGACAAGTATGCAAATGCCTCCTTCGTGGGAAAGATAGGAGACACCATGATCAATCGTGATGGGAACAATGGGCAGAAATACTTCGTGATGGGAGAACTGAACTCATAGGGTAATGCCCTATGTGCAGTGACGTCGTTCGACGTAAATTAACATAACATAACCTAACATAACATAGCGGCATAACATTTAAAAGCTGTGATATGTATAGGGCATTTGTGGTTAGCATCATAGTGGTTATAGACCAATCGACATTCGATGTGGTCAATAGCACGGCGGCCGCCTTTACTTCCACGGATATTTCTTGGTACCCATTTTAGGCTGGGTGACCTTGTGACTTCGTCGTCGTCGTCTTCTTCTTCTGCTCTTTCTCCATTTACCTGAGTAAAGTGTTGGGAGGGAGATGTGAAGATTTTTTATGTGCTCTTTCTAATGCTTTTTGTATGTTGGTATTCATTTCTCTAAGGTTTTTTTTTGGTGTGTGGATACAAATACTCACATGGTCTTCCCCTTGCTCTGTATCCATTATATGTTTTAATGTGTGTGTGTGTGTGTGTGTGTGAGTGAGAGTGTGTGTGAGTGTGTGTGGGGGGGGGGCAGATGGTAGCAGGGCATTCCAGTGAAATGGCCAAACCATTTAATCTATTGTTCTTAATGAAGTGCATGACTGGTTTCAGACCTGGTCTTCTTCTAATTTTCCCATTCTTAATTCTATCTCTCACGGTTACTACCGCAGCTCTTCTAAGAAATCTCATCTCTGTTATGATTTTGTGCTTATTAGTTGCAGTAAATGCTTGACATTTGTAGCATAATAATAAAAAAAAACGAAAAACAAACATAGTTGTTATGAAATTTGCTATATTGCATGGTGTCACGTGATGATGATGGTGTCCTATTGACAGACAAGACTTTACCGCCTAGTGTCACATGATGATGATGGTGTCCTATTGACAGACAAGAAGACTAACGACCAAGAACTACTGGAGGACAATTCTCAAAGGCATATCATCCATATGATCTTCTTTTTCATGTACAGTGAAAATATTTTCAGAAATATATAAGATATGGAAGGAATCAACATTAGGGACCATACATACGTTAGATTTAGATATGCAGATGATAAGTCTTGATTGCAGATAATGAACAGGACCTGCAACATTTAGTAGATGCGGTGGTTGCACATAGTCAACAACTAAGGTTAGAATTGAATAGTCAGAAGACACAGATTATGGTCGTCATTGGGAAGAAGGAAATACCACAATGTGATATACGAGTAAATGGGCATATTGTTAAGCAAGTGAATTGATACAGTTATCTCGGAACAGTCATAACATCTGATGGGAGATGCCTTGAAGAGATTAGAATAAGAATTGCCATTGCGAAGGTAGCCTTTTTTGCAAGATGAAAAACATTGTGACTAATAAAAAGATATCAATTGAAACGAGAAAAAGAGTGTTGAAGTGCTACACAGAATCTGTACTTTTGTATGGATGTGAAGCGTGGACGATGAGCAGTCAAGCTGAAAAACATCCGATGTGCTGTGGAAATGTGGTTTCTGAGGAAAATGCAAAGAATACCATGGACAGACAGAAAGACCAAAGAACAAGTCCTTCAAGAAACAAATGAAGATCGTGAACTACTTAGAGTCATTAGACGTAGACAGTCAACATTTTTTGGGCATGTTATGAGAAGAAATGAATTGGAGAACTTGGTAACTGGCAAGATCGAAGGGAAGAGACCAAGAGGAAGACCGAGAAGTAAATATGGCTTGGCCACGTGGCATGGTCTAGACAGGAACACGGAGCTGATCCACGACATGGTGATCGAGTGAGATGGCAAAACATGACCGCCCACGCTTATCGGCATGGCACATGGTGGATGGATGGATATTATCCATATACGGACAAGGCAAAGGAAATTCTTCAGATTTGTAATGATAAGAGAGGGACTAGGGTACATGGTGATAACTGGAAACATTTAAGACGCTATGATGTGCAACGTCCCGTAAGGGATACGCAACACAAAAAAAGGAAGTGACACGTGGAACGATAGTGTTATAACTTACCAAAAAACATAGGGCTGTGGGAAGACATGTTTATCAGCCCCGTCTGCGACAACACAAGCCATGTTAGATAATGAGTTGACTCACCCTTACACCTGGTAGATCAAACAGGTTTTGCCCGCCAAATATACGGGCAATGATGTCCTTGTTTTCTTCTTTGGCACCACGCTCTGTTCTGTAAATAGCAAAGGGGATTTCCCCAGTGCTTGTCGACAGCCAATCGTAAATGACTCCGTACTCCTGGAACCGTTGTATCGTGGCTTTCTTCACGCGGATCTGGAAAACAAGGACAGTCACTACAACCGAGCAGAGATTGATCTGGCTCTGTTCAAAAGTATGAGATAAATGTACAGGATCAATTCCAGAACATTTAGTTGTAAATGAAAAAAAAAATATTTTAAACCAGTACAACAACTGAAACTAGATTCATGAGAATACTCAACGTATCAGAAAAAGAGACAATCAGAAATGATGAAATTAGGACTAAAGCAGGGGTAATAATAGTAGCGCTAGGTTTCATTAGAAAATAGCAAGTGAAATGGTTCGGCCACATAATTGGCTACCAACTGTCAGCATAGCGCAACAAGCAACGATTACAGACCAAATTGAACCAGAAGAAGCAGCCGACTATGTAAACGATGGACAGAGGGATTAACAGAAGCTATGGGAATCTCGATACATGAAGCCCATAAACGGGCACTCTCCCGCTGTTTATGCTTCACATCGACACCGCAAGGTACAAGAGGAACACGATGAGATGAGACGAGACGAGATGAGATTAGATGAGACAAGATGAAACGAGATGAGATGAGATAAGATGACATTACATGAGATAAGATAACAAAATGTTGCATGTCATTTGCTAAACGTTGTGACCATCCCAACCCTAGGTTGATTTTCTAGTCACTTTTTGCCATTGCTTTCTGAACGAGTTACAATAAAGTTCAACTGTAACTGACCACTACAATTATTCTTCTTCTTCTTCTTCTTCTTCTTCTTCTTCTTCTTCTTCTTCTTCTTCTTCTTCTTCTTTTCTTCTTCTTCTTCTTCTCTTTTTCTTCTTCTTCTTCTTCTTCTTCTTTCGTTCGCTTGAAATATGTCTATAACCGCAATGTTGCCTCTTGTATGAATTTAACTGTCTTTTTTAGTTCACTCATTGGTCCCTAGAGTTTATCTTCCACTGTCGTCTCTCTAGGCCAGAAGGTGTGCCTAGACATGTTGTAATTTGAGCAGTCTTGGAGTATGTGCTCTGCTGTCTGCGACGCCAATCCACATGTACACATGGCTGATTCACCAATCTTGAATTTTGTATACACGTGGTTGCGTAATCTATTGTGTCCTGTTCTGTGGCGCAGAATAATGACTCGTTCTGGTCTGTCCATAATGTGGTAGTCGTCTTGAGCAGGTTTTGGTAGCTTTCTGACTGATTTGATCATTATTTTCTTTAGGTCATATGTAAGGGCACATCAGGCTGTTCTTCTTATGCTCCTTCCTTAGCCAATCGATCAGCTCTTCGTTTCCAGATATTCCTAAGTGGGATGATATCCACTGTATGGTGACGTTATGCTGACTGCTAAGTTCAGAAAGTAGTGTCTTTAGTACTGGCAATTTCCCAGACAGAAGCGCCTCGAGTACTGATTTTTCTTCTGTCAATAGCACCACAGGTTGTGTACCATTGTTGATATTTAGTAATTTCTCTGTTGCTATCTTGATTGCCTCAATTTTAGCATCATAGTTATGGCAGTACTTTCCTGTAGGTACTCTGGGCGTCTCCCTAGTATTATTTGGGTATTCTATGTACACTCCCGCTTCTCCATTTCAAACAGAATTTGAGAAGTTAATTGCCAGGAAAATATCAAGCCAGCTAGAGAGGCAAGGTGTTTTCCCACCTACCCTGGGTGGGTACCGTCCAAAAAGAGAAACCTGGACCAATGCAGCAGTTTTTGCCCATGATGTCTATGAAGGTTTCCACTCAAGCATTGAAACCTTTGCTGCAGCGATTGATCTTGAGGATACATACAACAGAGTCATTGGATTTTTTAATGCTTCAGCTACTTGAACTCAAAATAAGTCCATTCCTCCTTAGTTGTATTGCTGCAGCCCTCTTCCAACGGAAGGTAGTTTTTAGATGTGGCAGCTGGACGTCGGAACCAACAACAATATACCCTGGCCTACCACAGGGATCACCCTTATCTCCGGTACTGTTCAACGCCTACACTGTGAGAATCACCAGTGAGCAGATCACTGGACCTGGTAGGACATTGTCATATGCCGACGATGTTTTAGTGTATCGTCAGGGGAAGGATAGAGAGCAGGTTGCTGTGGAACTACAAACCGAACTCAATCGCATAAGTACTTGGTGTGTGGAGGCTGGGGCAATGGTCAACCCAACAAAGGCAACAGTGACTTGGTTCTCGTTGAATAATCATATTGTCAACACTCCAACACCAACTGTAAATCTGTGTACAGAGACGGTGGAAAGAACGCAGGCAATGAATTACCTGGGGATACGGTTTGATCGAAGCCTTGCTTAAAATGAGCACATAGACCAGGTGATAACAAAGGCCAAGAGGGGATTGGCTGCGATGCGGGTGATGGCGGCAGCAAACTGTGAGCAGCGCCTCTATGTCTTCTATACGAGGTGCTGGTCATGTCTGTTTTTGAGTATGCGATGGCAATCCTGACTCTCAGCCATATGCAGATAGAAAGGATGGAAAGGATACAGAATGAAGCTATGCGCATTATTCTTGGATGTACTAGAGATACAGCAGGCAGGGCGATGCGCTACCTTCTTGATTTTCCAACCATTGAAGACAGAATACAAGTCTGCAGAGCTCGCGCCTACCTCAGAGTTAACGCAAACACACAACATCCACTGCATAGTGAAATTATGAAGGTGAAGGGCAGCAGGTTAAAAAGAGGAGGTCGTGGATGGGTCAAGCCGAAGACATTCTTCAACAGGTGTGTTCACTTGAGGACTTAGAACCTGGCGAGGAGTGGGTACAAGTGCCAACAGATTTCTGCACATCCTTTTCAGTTTGCATCCAACTAGACAGAAAATGCAGACAAGAAAATCCAGCTGCTGTGGAGGCGGAATTACAAGCGTTGATTTTCGAGAATTGGCTAGACGGTGATGCTTTCATTTACACAGATGGTCGGTCGTCCGACATGTGAGAAGCTCATGGGCCTTTACGGCTCAGGCCGGAGGGAGAATTGTGAAGGAGGACTCTGGTGCTTTTGCTGAGACCACAAGTAGCCTGACTATGGAAGTCATGACAGTAAGTAAAGCAATAACATGGCTCGAGACACAGACATTCACTAGGGCATGTTTCCTTAGCGACTCAATGAACATGCTCAAGAGGATAGAGATAGGATAGAGATGGGGGAGATACGAAGAGAATGGTTGCTGTCTCTGGAGCGGTCTCGGCTGGCAAAGATTAGTTTCATCTTCGTGCCAGGGCATGCGGGAGTACAAGGGAATGAGCGGGCTGACAAGCTCGCAGGTAACGCTACTGTGGAGGGCGGACGCGCCATGGGCCAGGCTGACATTCTGAATGCTCTACGAGAAGTAAGACTTTTGCGAGAACCAAGTGATGACTGTGAATCTACAACCATGGCCAGACTGCGAGAACAGCAAATTAAAAGAGGGGTGGCCAAACAAGAACACTACGCAGGAAGCCAAAGAAAACTGATAAACCAACACAGAACTGGTATCATTAGCCGCTACACGCTGCGGGATTTGCTGAGGAGGGGATCCGAGCACTTATGGACTGAATGGTTCGATGTGCAATGAGGATGATCTGTCGACTAACTAACTAACTAACTAACTAACTAACTAACTAACTAACTAACTAACTAACTAACTAACTAACTAACAGAATTGTGTGCTGACCCATCTGTGTAGACTCGGATCCAGAGGTCCTCTGGGTATTCTTCATCAAGGAAGCTGAGAGTGGCTGTTCTGCGCTGTACACTGTTCTGTTCTTCCTTTCAAATATTCCTTTCACTTTTGTCTGGATTTGTAGTGACACTCTATGTTTATCTTTCCATGAAGTTCGTTCTGGAATAGTTTTCATGGGGATACCAACTGTAGGCAGATCGGTGATTTCTCTGTAGAGTCATTTGGCCTGGTGGATAAAACTACTTCTTTTCAACAGCCCCATAGCTAAGTTTTCACATTTGTTCTTCAAAGGGGTACCTGGCAAGCTAAGGAACTTTTCTGCTTGTATTAGCGTTTTCGTATCTCTGCGCTCTCTCAGTGCTTGTGTCCTCCCCCATCTTCTCCATCTCCACTATAGGGGTTGACCTCATCCCTCCTGTGGTGACTCTAAGTGCTTGATTTTGCACATTGTCAAGCTCTTGTATTGCGGTTTTTGATGCTGAACACCACGTAGTTGACCCATAATCCAGGCGTGGTCGTATGCTCTGTTGTTAAACTTTGCTAAGTATGTTCCCACTGGCTCCCCACGTGGTTCCACTTAGTTTTCTCAGGATGGCTATTTTCCTTCTTGCTTTTGCTACTGCTTTGTTGATGTGCTTTCTTCATGTCAGCCTGCCATCAAATGTTACTCCAAGGTTCTTTATCCTTTCTAAGGGGTATTCAATTTATCTGTATGATCCCTGCCTTTTGTTTTGGAGAGAGGGTAAATAGAGTAGTGTTGCGCTTGTCAATGATTATGCTGACATACCATCTATTTGTCCATGCAACAAATGCATCTACAACTCTATGTAACGATCTGGTAGCCACTGATGAATGCTCATTTGTGATCCACAGAACCAGGTCATCAGCGTACATTGCCGCTTTAATTCCATGCGGTAGATTAGCAACAAGATCATTGACGAAGATTAGAAAAAGTATAGGGGACAAGACTAAGCCCTCAGGAACACCGTGACGCAGTAGTACTTTCTTGCTCTTGAGTCCGTCTATCTGTACTCGAGCTCTTCTGTTGTGCAAGTATGCTTTCACCAATTTGTACATTTCTTCCATTGACTTTACAATTTCTCAGTTTCTTCATCAGACCTTCTTTCCATACTTTATTAAAGGACTTTCTTCAGATCTATCGATCTATCCATGCAGCAATCATCCATCTTCTTCTCTTGAAATGCATCCTCAATTTCTTGAGAGAGGTAGGTTGTCTGATCTTCCGTAGAGTAGCACTGCCTAAAGCCAGCTTGCTGTGGCACAAGGATGTTTTCACTTTCAGTGTACCACTGCAGTCTGTGATTGATGTTGCGCTCCATTATTTTACAGAGACAGCTGGTGAGGCTAATTGGTCTGTAGCTGGTGGCAGTGGAACTATCTTTGCCTAATTTTAGAAGGGGTATCATGATTGCTTCTCTCCAGGCTTGTGGAACACTGCCTAAGGTCCAGCTGTTATTGAAGATCTGCAACAGCTTTGCTTTGGCCTCTGTTCCTAATAATTTCATTGGAGATACCATCAGCTCCTGGTGACTTTCTCATTTTCAGTTTTGATATTGCTAGCTCTAGTTCGCTGATTGTGATAGGTGCCTCTTAGAACCTCATGTACTGTTTCATTCTGTCCTGTATGTTGCACGTTCTCTCGAATCTCTTGTTGTTTCTCTTGACTAATTTCGATATTGTTATCTTGTGCGAATGAGTCCGCAAAATGGACAGCTGCTTGCTTTCCTGTTAAGATGTTTCCACTAAAATGACAAGTACTTTGTGTAAATGACCACTACAATGACTAGTACTTACAGTAGACAAATGACCACTACAATGACAAGTACTTACAGTGGACAAATGCCACTACAATGACAAGTATTTACAGTAGACAGATGACCACTACAATGACAAGTACTTACAGTAGACAAATGACCAACTCAATGACAAGTACTTAAGTGGACAACTGACCACTGCAATGATAAATACTTAAACTATACAAATGACCATGATAATTATAAATACTTTAACTAGAAAAATGACCATTACAATGATATATACTTACACTTCACAAATCACCACTACAATGATACATACTTTAACTGGAAATATGACCACTACAGGATGTGTCAGGTCTTAGTTGGATATGACTGAGCTATTGTATGACAGTAGACGGCACTACCTGCTTCTGTTAGCGCCGAACGTTGGACGACGCTTACCAAACCCGACACCCCACATTGTGCCATCGGCTTCGGGTGGAGGAGCGCAATTGGGAGGATACAAGCCTTATCCTTGTGCGAGGAAATGCTACCTAAAGACTAAATGTCATGGCAGGACAGACCAGGTCCTAACCCTTGGTTGGCAACTGGTCTAGGATTGAAGCTCCGACAGGCGGACAGTTAGAACATTGCTTTGCTGATCCGGCAGCTTCTGCAGCTTGTCTTGTTCCAGACATATTGGTTTACCTTTCCTCTGGAGTACACTTGACAGAGAGATCATGCTGCATGGGCAACACATGGTCTCTAAATTCAGCCCAGGCTTTGTGTTATGGAGAGGTATAACTCCATTTTACAAACTATCGTCTGTCAAGACGGCAAGGTGCCAGCCAGTCAGTCATGACCACTACAATGATATATACTTAACTGGACAAATGACCACTGCAATGATATGTACTTAACTCGACAAATGGCCTCTACAGTGATAATTACTTTAACTGGCTAAATGAGCACTACAATGATAAATACTTAATTCGACAAATGACCTCTAGACTGATAAATACTTACATGGGATAAATGACAACTCATTGGCACCTTTCCGTCTTGACAGATGATAGTTTGGTACATTGTGCTTCAAAAAGGCTTAATAACTACGACCCATGGCGGTGGCGAGTGTGGCTGGTAAGGCCAATTCTTGCTGCAAATGTTTGCCCACAGTAGATGCATGTAAAAACATGGTCATTTCCACCATTGTGCACCATCTTACGTCTCTCACGCTCTGTGTGTACTTTATCTGCAATCATTTTCTCCTTTGTCTTTATTCCATTTCTGATAGTTGCCCTCCATGCAACACGTTCAGCGGCGACTTGCTCCCAATGTGCATTATCTATGCTGTATCAATCATGTCCCGCTTACACACATCTTTGTATCGTAGTAGAGGCCGACCCTGAGATCTCCTACCCGTCTGTAATTCACCAAAAAAGATGTCCTTTGGTATTCTACCATCATCCATCCTCCTAACATGTCCTATCCATCTAAGTCTACGAAGACTGAGCATGGAATACACCGTCACACAACCTGATCTTTCCAATACTTCAGTATTTGTGATTTTGTCTTGCCACTTAATACCAAGTATTCTTCGCAGACACTGCATATGAAAGCTGTTTAAACGTTTCTCTTGGCGTGAGTAAGTTGTCCAGGTTTCACTGCCATAAAGAAGAGTACGAAGGACACAGGCTTGGTAGACGAGAACTTTTGTTTTGGCAGTAAGCTTCCTGTTCTCCCAGACTCTTTTTGCTAACATGTTCATTGTTGTTGCTGCCTTGCCAATCCTGATGTTGATTTCCTGATCGAGGGATAATTTGCTATTTACCTCTGATCCTAGATATGTAAAATGGTCTACTATCTCCAGTTCGGCGTCCTCAATAAAGATTGATGGTACACCATGTGCACCTTGTGACATAATCTGTGTCTTCGTCTTGTTAATTGTTAAACCAAATTCAGAACAAGCATTGGAGAATGCAGATAGTAGATGTTGTAATTCTTCCTCAGAGTGGGTCGTAATCGCAGCATCATCCGCAAAAAGCAACTCTCTGATTAGTACCCTTCTAATTTTGGTCTTGGCCTTCAATCTCTGAGCACTATAGAGGCCACCATCTGAGCGTGAGTGAATGTATATACCGTCATTCTGATCACGAAAGGCATATTTCAGTAGAAGTGAAAAGTATATCCCAAAGAGGGTGGGGGGTAGTACACAACCTTGCTTAACTCCACTCTTGATTTCAAACTCTTCTGAAGTTGAGCCATCACACTTGATTATACCTGTCACAGGTTTCTCTTGATGATGATATCACGAAGTTCTCACGATGATACTGTTCATGATATTGATGATAAGTTTTTGTGTGATGGTCGTTGTCTAGGTAACGATGTTCATGGTGTGTCAATGGAGATATCTGTCTTGCAATGTAACTCACCCCCGCAGTGCATATTCACCAGGCATTAAACAAGATTCCGTTGGCGCACATAATCCTTTATTACAAAAAATAAGACGGACAAACGGAACAGGCTTATACATCCAGAAACATAACGTACTCCATAGAATATGAATATCCTCCTCACAATTTAACCAGCACACATCAATGCCTTCTCACGGCTGGCTTCTAATCTCAATCCACAAGACAGGTAATCCAGCTACTAATCCTACGGCTGGATTCTTCACACAATACAACCCACACATTGGGTTGGAGCCACTGCTCAACTATAGAACCCACTCTGGGTTTTGGCCTACACTCAATACAGAACCCACTCTCGGTTCAGGCCTGTCTTCACAACTAGAAGAACAACACACACGGAGCTATCTCTTAAACGACCTGACCCGCCGTCGGTCTCTTCTCTCACTGCCTTTCAGTCGCCTGACTTCACACAACACACAACTCTCCCTCGACCCATCCCCCCCTGGGGATTTCCACTCATATCCGCCCCATTATTTCTGAGGGTTGATTGTATTCCTCGTAGCCAGGTCAGTCAATTTACTGTCTCCCCCTCTCATCTCCATTCTTCCTCCTGCCCGGTCACTCAACTCAATGTCAGTGACCCAGGCTTATGTCATTACCCCCCTCTTAAAAGAAAACTTCGTTTTCAAATATTGGGAGACTAAAATTTACTAAACATGTGACCCAGACATATAGCCTGGGTAGCCCTAAGTATGGCTGCACCTTACTCCAGCTACCACACTACATAATACATCAAATGCTCATAGTACACTCCTATATTCCCCACACATAAATACCAACAACTTTCTATCTTGTGTACCAATGCATGAACTAATACATCACATAATAATAATAATACATCATAGAAAAGCATTATACTTATGTACCCTCAGATCTCTTACTACTTCACGACCACACATTACTATTTGTGTACCAACCCTATATCAGGTGGTTCTGTTCTTGCATTAACCCACCTCTGATTCCTGTCGATGCTGTGTCTACCTTTCATGTACCCATGACTCATGGTACCTCTACAATTACAACATCTGTTTGCTATCCCTAGCCCTGGGTCAGTAATGTCGCGAAAACTCTTTTGACCTGACTCAACTTTCCTATCTGCATATTGCATCGTTACACTTGAGTCTCTGTTTAGTCTGAACTCTTTATTCAATCTTGGCCCATATACCTGGCACCTTGCTTTCTGCTGCATACGCCTTATGCCTATGTGCCCTGCACATGCACTATCCTGAGCTGTTCTAGTATATCGGTCTCTATGTGCTAAAGGTACTGCTCCTTGCCCACGTGCAGTTCTGCTATCTGACAACCTGCGAGTGAGAACATTGTTCTTCCTTTCGGAGCACCATCTACCTTTCTTTGACTGCCTATGTTCTACTCTCCTACACCCTTGGTAACATTTGTTCAGAGTAGTATCTTGTCTTTGGGAGTCACTAGCACTATATTTGGGATCCATTCTCATCTGCTCAGCTGTACTATCCTTGTCCTGAGTTCCTGTGTCTACTTCAAGTGCCTCTTCTACCTCAGCTATACTCTCTAATTTAGGTTCTCTTGTGGTAACTACCTCGTTACTGCTTACACTATATTTTCGGTCCCAATCAACTACTTCCTCTTCTGTACAATCTTTAACTCCTATAACATTTCCTATGATCAAATCAGCCACTGGTGAGTCCAGAACACACGCTGTCACTCTTCCAGTGATATATGGTGTTTTTACTGTTATTATGGCTACTGGGTAGAACTCTACTGTGCCGTTGAATGTTATGCATCTAATCTTTTTCCCTGTATAATCCGAGGGATCTATTAAACTTCTCCTCACTCCGATAGACGTACATCCGGAATCTCTAATTGTTAACGCTGGTCTATCATTGACAAATCCCTGATGTAGCTTCAAACTTCCTCCTTCATGGACTGCTGATCCTGCTTTAACTGTGTGACCACATATTAAGACTGGCTGACCATCTTTTTCAAAAAGAGGTTTGCACCCACTACAATCTTCATTGTTCAGCGTCTCAATTACTTGTGCTGCATTTGAGTGCTCTGTTTCTCTCATCCTACATTGATGACTGACATGCCCGTTCCTTCCACATTTGAAACAAGTAATCTCCCTTTTAGTGTTGTTCGTTGGTCCATCTGATGGTTGTGCATCACACTGTGCTGCCTTGTGTCTCCAACTCCCACAATTCCAACATCCGGCATAATTTGGACGTCTCTGGAAGTTCCCTCTTCTATATGGGTACCGTCCTACTCTACCAACATTGTTTCCTCGGAAACCATTATCTTGAAGTTCTTGCTGCTCACCTTTCTGTGCTGAATCCACGCTTTTCGCCCTTGGTCTGATGACTGGATTCTGGTCCTGTTTAGTGTACGCTGCACAGACTATTTCCTCACTCATTAGTTTCCCAATAGATACGTTAGGATGTGCAGTCATATAGTTTTGCCCTAACTGAGACATTGTGTCTATGTCCTTTGGCTTCCGTTCCTCAAAGAACGCCACTAAATTAGAATTGCATGCAGATACAACCTTGTCTCTTAACATTAGATCTACTAATTTATTAAAATCTTTCCCTATTTCTGCAAGCTCCATCCACTTATTAAATGTATTCTTTACTGTGTTAACAAAATCTGTGAAATCTTGATTTGTCTCTGGCCCTAACTGTCTAAACTTTGTTCTATATCCATGCTCAGTTAGTTGGAACTTTGTCAGCAAACGTTGACGTAAGATAGTGTAGTTGTTCCTTTCTTCTACAGGTAAATTGAACATGGTGTCTAGTGCCTTGCCCGTAAGAAGCTCCCCTAGTCTAATCGCATACTGTTCTTCGGGGATGCCTAACACTTTCGCTGATGCCTGATATCTGTCAAGATAAGCTTCAAGGTTGTCTCGGTCCGTAAAATATGGCAGTTTTAATCTCTGTGACGACTGCGACGGTTTTCTACTTTCCTCACTTTGACCCTTTGAAGATAGTTCTAGTTTTCTGAGAGCAATTTCAGCTTCCATCTTAATCTTCTCTTTCTCAATTTCCACTTTCATTTGTGTCTCTTCTTGTAGACGCTTGTTTTCTATTTCAGCTAACTTTACTTGTGTCTCTTTCTCTTCCTGTAGACGCTTGTTTTCCATTTCAGCTAGTTTTACTTGTGTCTCTTTCTCTTCCTGTAGACGCTTTGCCTCGCGTTCATTATGCCTCTCCTCTCTTTCCGTCTGTTGTTGTTCTTTTGCTTCGGCATACTCCTGTAACTCTTTACCCTTCAGGCCTATTCTTTCACCTGCTTCAATATAATCCATTAAAGTAGGCATCTTGTACTTGTGGACACGTTGCTGTCTGTCAGGCAACTATAAAAGTAAAGACTCTGCTACTAGTCTTTGTGTGCCTTCAATAAGTACAATACCACTCCCTGTGTACGTAAATTCGTAGTGCTAATAATGTCACCCTGTACTCACCCAGTCACTCTATAAGCCCTAGGTAGTGAGGGGGGGGGATATAAACTATACTCCCTCCTATCTATATATCTATGACCAATAGTTCATAAAGTCCCTGAAAATATTGTTAAACATACATATAAATACGTATACAAACAAATGGATGATAACACTAAGTGATGACTATCCAACGCTAGACTTCACAAGCTGAGTACACGGAGACGATGATGACACAGAAATAAACCACAGTAACAGCCACAAGCTTGTGTAGAGACATCCACAGTGCGCGTAAAATAAAATATAAATTGACCAAGACCACTAGACAGCAGAAATGACGAAAGATCACAATAAAAACATATATCCGAACACAACAAATATTATATGTAAATATAACGAAAGAAAGAGAGAAAGAAAAAGAATATATACTGAAAATATACACAGATCTGACGTCAGACAACTCGGCTCTAGATATTGGTTAAGACTATTTCAATGCCCCTGCACGATACGTCAACTCATTAACGTTTTTCTTACAAAAATATCGTAAGCACCAGAAAGACAAATAAATTATTGTGCTGTATCCCGACTCTCGAGAAACACCCCAACAAATCCCCTACTCTTGACAAACACTGGACCACATACAAGTAACAGCTTAACAACCGAAAACAATATTTATAAGACAATGAGCAGCAAACAGAATGTCCACATCGTTGGCCGATAAATATGTGCCCACTAATCCGTCGCTAAAAGTTCTTTTTATTCAATGTCTACGACGCTAGATTTCAAACCGACTTCTTGTTTTGTTGCGTGGTTATTGAATTCACGTGGTGATCAAAAGTTCCAACTGTCGACAAAAGTTGAAGATGATAGTGATATCCGTAACGTTATTGTACTTTCTCTGTACGTGGTAATAATCCAAAGTGTTCTTTCGATTTGTTGTTACTCTCGTTGCGGAGATGGCGCTTCGCTGTATCATTAATGTTATGGATTTTCGTTATCCGACAAGATTCACCAAAAAGAAAAGAAGAATGGCAGCCAATGTTCAGCGCTTTAAATTTGGATATATAGATCCTTATTGGCAAAGAAATACGACAATGGTTGCGATGACGATAAGTTAAAACTGTTTGCTCATAACAGAATAATGATGACAAAGGCTTGAACAAAGACGAACAATCAAGTCTGGTTTCCCACAAACTTGACAGCCCCACCCGGCTGCGGTATTAACTTCGTGGAAAATCACACTTTCCACTGCTGCCCTAGCACGGCTGTGGTGGGGGTTAACGTAACTTTCCCCTCGTACCTGGACGCTGGTGTCTCCACCCGTCCTATTTACTGCGTCGAAAAATCTTGACCAGTCAACTTGCAACAACACAGTGCGCTTGCCTCCAGCACACACACACCAAATATCCCACCACACACAGGATGTTGAGACGAAATTACTCGCTGTCTTCAATCTTTGGTTCAATCCTGTCAAACACACACACTCCAGGACTGACCACACTTGTTGCAAACACCGTTTTGTCCCCTCGACATTTCCTCTGTGCTGTCCGTTACCAAAACACCCCTGCTACTGCAATCGACTCTCCCGGTCGATTTGTCCTGCGTTAATTCTTTGGCGTCCCCGCCTCGTCTGTTTATGCGTGCTGACCGCCGTTAATTTACCTGTAGTGGACTTGACGTGAACTGACTGCTCGCCTGTGATTTCCGCTGCGTACCCTCCCCGCGCGCTGACAGTTTTTTTCACGATGTGGCGTCTTACACACACACACGCTGGATATTCCCACTCCCTTCTGGATTAATCCCGTCTGTCTGTGTGAATTATCTGGCGCACACACCGAAGAGTTCACATTAACCTCTTGAATCAACGATGTCTGGCTTGATGGAACGTAGTCACAGATAATAACTCCTCTCTCAGCGAAGAGCCCACAACTATCTCAAAATGACAACACTGTCTATAATGTTCTGGGTTTCTCAATATATCCCCGTCGTTCTTGCCAGGACAGTCCCCAGATGTTCTTGATCGGACGTAGCCTCCAGATACTCCTTACTAAGTGACGAGCGCCCAGATGTCACAGGTTTCTCTTGATGATGATATCACGAAGTTCTCACGATGATACTGTTCATGATATTGATGATAAGTTTTTGTGTGATGGTCGTTGTCTAGGTAACGATGTTCATGGTGTGTCAATGGAGATATCTGTCTTGCAATGTAACTCACCCCCGCAGTGCATATTCACCAGGCATTAAACAAGATTCCGTTGGCGCACATAATCCTTTATTACAAAAAATAAGACGGACAAACGGAACAGGTTTATACATCCAGAAACATAACGTACTCCATAGAATATGAATATCCTCCTCACAATTTAACCAGCACACATCAATGCCTTCTCACGGCTGGCTTCTAATCTCAATCCACAAGACAGGTAATCCAGCTACTATCCACGGCTGGATTTTTCCACAATACAACCCACACCTTGGGTTGGAGCCACTGCTCAACTATAGAACCCACTCTGGGTTTTGGCCTACACTCAATACAGAACCCACTCTCGGTTCAGGCCTGTCTTCCCAACTAGAAGAACCACACAACACGGAGCTCTCTCTTAAACGACCTGACCCGCCGTCGGTCTCTTCTCTCACTGCCTTTTCAGTCGCCTGACTTCACACAACACACAACTCTCCCTCGACCCATCCCCCCCCCCCCCCCCCCCTGGGGATTTCCACTCATATCCGCCCCATTATTTCTGAGGGTTGATTGTATTCCTCGTAGCCAGGTCAGTCAATTTACTGTCTCCCCCTCTCATCTCCATTCTTCCTCCTGCCCGGTCACTCAACTCAATGTCAGTGACTCAGGCTTATGTCAATACCCTTCATGCCTGTGTGGAACGATCCCACAATGGACAGAAGAGTTGGTGGGCAGCCAATCTTCTTTAGTGCTTTGATCAGACCTTCATGACTGACCAAATCAAATGCCTTTGTGAGGTCGATGAAGGCAATAAACAGTGGCTGATTTTGTTCCCGGCATTTTTCTTGCATCTGTCGCAATGAGAATATCATATCAATGGTAGACCGGTTCTTACGGAAGCCGGACTGTGATTCGGGGTAGACTTGATCTCCCAGGACTTGAAGTCTGCGCAGAACAATTCTGGTAAATACTTTTCCAACAATACACAGAAATGAGATACCCCTATAGTTGTTACAGTCGCTCCGATCGCCCTTGTTCTTGTACAGCATTATGATGTTTGAATCTTTGAAATCCTGTGGGACTTGTCCTTCTCGCCAGCATAGCTCTATTAGCTGGTGGATCTGTAGAGTGAGTGTGTCTTGCCCACTCCTGATTAACCTCTATTGGAATCCCATCCTTATCCTGGAGCCTTGCCAGACTGCAAGTTCATTTATAGCACACTTAACTTCTGTTATGGTGGGAAGTGTGTCCAGGTGGTCAAGAGTTGGCAGGGCCTCTATAGCGTTGAGGGCATCATCCGCTAGCTTGGTCTCACTTGAGTAAAGCTCTAAATAGTGCTCGACCCATCTGCTGTTTCTTATCAGTGATGATTTCTCCAGTCAAGGTTTTCAGTGGTGCACTTCTTTTGATCATTGGACCACAGGCTTTCTTTATCCCTTCATACAAGCTTCTGATGTTTCCCTTATCACTTGCGATTTGAATGGACTCACATAACTTGATCCAATAGTCACTCGCACACTCCCTGGCAGCCTTTTGCACATCCTTCCTCGCTTGCTTTAGCTCACTCAGAGTGTTACGCGTTGTTCTTTCCTTGTTTCTTAAGAGAGCTATCTTCTTTTTATCAGTCAAGGGCTGCAGTTTCTGGCTGTTTGTCGCAAATCAGTCCTGCCTCTTATGATCCACAGTGCCGTAAACCCCTACCGCTGTTTTATAAATAGTTTCCTTAAGTTTACTCCATTTATCATTTACTATACAATTTTCTGATGTATCAGTGAAAGCGTCTTCAAGTTGCTGTTGAAATTCAAAGCACTTTTCAGGATCGTGAGTGTTAATAATATTAATCCTGGGGCTAGATTTGTGTTTAGCTGTGTAGATTCTCTTTGGTCTCAGTCTAACCCTTGCAACAACCAAAGAATGATCTGTATCACAGTCAGCACTGTAGTAACTTCGAGTTAATGATGTATGGTTCAGATGTTGTCTCCGTGTGATAATGAAGTCCAGCTGATGCCAATGGCCGGATCTTGGATGTTTCCATGTGACCTTATGCAGCTCTTTTGTTTTAAAAAAGGAGTTTGTAATACATAGGTCATTTCTAGTGCAATGCTCCAGCACCCTTTGCCCATTTTCATTCATGCGACCGATGTTGTATTTTCCAAGGCACACTGGCCATGAACTCGAGTCCTTGCCCACACGAGCATTAAAATCACCGAGCATATAAATGTAGTCAGATTTTGGAACTGCTTTGATCACAGAGTCTAGATGCTCATAGAACGTATCCTTTACATCATCAGAGGAAGCGAGTATCGGTGCATATGCAGTGAGAATGGTGGCAAATCCAAAAGAGGTTGCCAAGCGCAGTGATAATAATCTTTCATTTCCTCCAGCTGGGATATCAATCATTCCCAGTAGCGAATTCTTCACTGCAAAGCCCACACCATGTTGCCTTGTTTCTGCCTACCCTCTACCCTTCCCAAAAAAAGGTGTAATTGTTTTCCCTGAGTGACCCTTCCTGCAGACCAGCAATATCAATGTTAAGACGATTGAGTTCAGCATCAATCACAGCCGTTTGTCTCCATCCATCAATCATGTGCCATGCCGGTAAGCGTGGGCGGTCATGTTCTGCCATCTCACTCGATCACCAGAGTTGTGGATCGTTTCTCTGATTATCGATAAGACTGCAGTACATGATATTCTTGGCATCTGTAAAGAAGGTAGTTTGCCATTGCTTTCCTTCCTAGCAGTGACCATACTGGTCGATGACCGTAGCCATTGTCTCCCAAGAAAGGAGATCCTCTGCCTACCGTCGTGAAGCTGGAAACCATAACCTACAACTATATGTCGGCTGCTCTTTAACTTCACCCACCACCTGCACCCATAGCTTCACGTAACCCTGATCGGGGGGGGGGGGCTAAAAGGGTACTCCACCTTGCCCAAGGGTGTCCTGTAGGCTAGCGGAGGGAAGGAGGCACCTTACCTCTCCTTTGATAGGGGATACCCCTGTCCCGCGCATCGTCAATATTTGTCAAGTCAGTGGAAAATCCTGGACACATGGTTCTTACGTTCCAGGTTGCAAGCCGTAGCTTGAGGTTTCTATTATTCTTTTTATTAGCACCTGGTGCACTGGTTTTACAGCCTGCGATTCAGATTTTGTCCTAGCCCCAAGCACCCATTTAAGCAGGCAGGCTGTGTGAGGATCAGCACCCCATTGGCCGTTGGCTGCCCAGCTTGAGGCAGGCGGTAGCTGATCAGTGACACCTGTAGGTGTCTCCCACCGTCAGAGGCAACGCGTGGCGCCCCATGTCTACGCCAACTGACAAGGACTTTTAACCCGTAACAGTTGCCTCTCGCTTTGATTCCGAAACCAGTTAAGTCCAGGGATGGAGTTATTGCCTCTCCATAGCACAAAGCCTGGGCTAAAATAAAGAAACCATGTGTTGCCCATGCAGCATGATCCCTCTCTCGGCCTGCCTAGTTGACTCCAGAGGGAAGGTAACACCTCTACATCTGGAACAAGACAAGCTGCAGAAGCTGTAGGATCAGCAAAGCAATGCTCTAACTGTCCGCCTGTCGGAGCTTCGATCCTAGACCAGCTGCCAGCCAAGGCTTAGGGCCTGGTCTGCCCTTCCATGACTTATTTTGTCTTTGGGTTGCATTTCCTCGCACCAGGATAAGGCTTGTACCCTCCCAATTGCGCTCTTCCGCCCGAAGCCGTTGGCACAATGTGGGGTGTCGGGTTTGGTAAGCGCCGCCCAACATTCGGCGCTGACAGAAAGCAGGTAGTACCGTCTACTGTCATACGGTAGCTCAGTCATATCTGACTAAGACCTGACTACAAATGACAACTACAATGATGAATAATTACACTGGACAAATGACCATTACAATGAAAAAAAAAATACTTACACTAGACAATTGCCCACTACAGTTATAAATGCTTTAACTAGACAAATGACCATTACAATGATTAAATATTTACACTGGACAAATGACAACTACAATGATGCATACTATAACTGGACAAATGACCACTATAATAATAAATTATTTAACTTTACAAATGACCTCTACGATGATAAATACTTACACTGGACAAATGACTACTACACTAAATACTTACACTTCCCAAATGACCCCTACAATAAATACATACACTGGACAAATGACCACTGTAATGATAAATACTTACACTGGACACATTACCACTGCAATGATAAATACTTACATTGGACAAATGACCACTACAATAAATACTTACACTGGACAAATGACCACTACAATAAATACTTACACTGGACAAATGACCACTACAATAAATACTTACAATGGACAAATGACCACTACACTAAATACTTACACTGAACAAAAGACCATTACAATAAATACTTACACTGGACAAATGACCACTACAATGATAAATACATACACTGGACAAATGACCATTACAATAAATACTTACACTGGACAAATGACCACTACACTAAATACTTACACTGGATAAATGACCAGATCCTTGCTCAGAGTCGATGCCCAATAACAGTCTGACAAAGCTGATTAGGTAGCCTTTGGTAAATGTCTGAAAATAATATCCATACACAAATTACAACGTACACGGAATAATATCAACTACCGATATAACTAAGGCATCTACCTGTGCAGTTCACTGTAATTGTTCAAAAGGAAGTTGCAGAATCGCTTGGACACAGGCCGTTTCTGAGGTCCCTGCCATGGGTCATTGTTGCTCTATGTGGTTCAAAGGCAAACACCATCTTTCCTACGTATGTACAACTGGCTGCACACACACACCAATCCAATGCAATATTTACACACACACACCAATCCAATGCAATATTTACACACACACACCAATCCAATGCAATATTTACACACACACCAATCCAATGCAATATTCACACACACACACATATACAATAAATATTCGGCCCCGTTCAACTTGCTTCTGCAGCGTCGGTTATAACTGAGGTCAATTTTTGTTTTAGTTTTGATGTTCTTTCCTTTCTTTGTTCTCTGTCGATGTAGTCCTAAACAGGACTGATTATATTTTCTCCTCTCTGCTCTTCGGTTAGGTTTGGTCTTATGGGGCTCGTGCTGACTGGCATTTTCATTATTGCGTTGAATTTGTCCTGATGAAGACCAGTCCTTAAGATGTATGAACATTAGTGACTGTTGAGTTTGGGTCAATGACTGTTGAGTGTTTGTCAGTGACTCTTCAGTTTGTTTTGCTCTGTTCTGATACAAAATAGGGTCACGTGGTTTGTTTGTTGAAGTTAGTAATTGTTGTCTCTCTGTTTGTTCTATTTTATTCGATGGTTCAACATCCCAGTCATTCAGCATTAGCAGTGCAGTAAAGCAGGGCTGCGTGCTTGCTCCTACACTTTTTGGTATCTTCTTCGCCGTTCTCTTAAGGCAGGCATTTGGGACTGCCACTGAAAGCATATACCTCCATACGAGGCCTGATGGCAAACTTTTTAACCCATCAAGACCCAAGGCAAAGATCAAAATAAGATCAGGATACATAAGACAACTACTTTTGTGCAGACGATGCAGCACTGACTACTCATGCTGCAGAAGGTCTCCAACGGCTCATAGATCGTTTTGCAGCCGCCTGCAAAGACTTTGGGCTCACCATCAGCCTAAATAAAACACAGGTGATCAAACAAGATGCTGATGCGCCTCCATCAATTAAAATTTCTAATTACGAATTAAAGGTTGTCCATGAGTTTGCGTATGTGGGGTCGACCATATCAGATAATCTTTCACTAGAGACAGAAATCGACAGGCGCATTGGAAAAGCAGCCACAACATTTTCCAGGCTAACTAAAAGAGTTTGAGAGAATAATAGACTAACAGAGCGTACAAAAGTTCAAGTAAATAAAGCTTGTGTTGTTTGCACACTACTCTATGGGTCTGAATCCTGGACCTTGTACTCACGACAGGAAAGAAAGTTGACTTCCTTCCATGTGAGATACCTGAGACGTATCCTGGGCATGTCGTTGAAAGACCACATAACAAACAAACACGTGCTTGAAAGAGCGGATATTACCACAGTGTACTCCCCCTTCCCCCTTAAGCAGAGACGCCTCTGGTGGCTGGGCCACGTATCTTGAATGGAGGATGAACGCATTCCCAAAGATCTCTTATACGGAGAACCAGCCACAGGGAAGAGGCCAGCCGGAAGATCCCAAATGCGATATAAGGATGTGTGTAAACAAGATATGAAAACCCTTGGTATAGATCCAGACACGTGGGAAAGAGTTGCAACAGACAGATGTTCCTGGAGAAGAGATGTACGAAACGGACTGGTGCTCTGTGAGTGCAATCTGATCCAACAAACTGAGGATAGGAGGCACAGGCATACAATTCAGTCACTTACTGCGGGACCCGCCTCGCCTTACAGATGCGGAAACCGTGACATAGATTGTCACTCTCGCATCGGACTATACAGTCACCCGCGGTGCTGTCAGGTGCCTCCCCAGCGGCACAACTCTGTAGTCCTTCAGAACTGAAAGAGGCCTACGACTACTGTTGGTTCTTTAACTCGTTTTCACTAAAGGTGATTGGTTATTCTGTTTGGTCCCGTTATAAAACAAATGGGAATGGCTGACACCCAGACGACACAGAAACAGCAACAAGATGGGAATAAATTAAATTGATCTAACACAGAAACAACGACAGGTTGAGAGCAAATTACATTGAGAATATAGTGAAACAAGAAGTTGGGAACAAATCACGTTTAGAAAAACACAGAAACAAGAAGATAGGAAAACATCACGAGTAGACAGAACAGAAACAAGAAGATGTGCAGAATTCACGCTTAGCACAGAAACATAAGCAAGCCAACCTGGTACAGCAGTGTGTCCAACATGTTGGCAGAGAACACCTGGCCGGCAGCAAAAGGCTCACAGAAGATCTCCTTCATGTTGGACGTGGTCGAGTCCCTCAGCTGTGTGTGGGCACAAGTAGAACACAGAGATTAGAATATTCTACATGTTTCATGAGCACAAGTCAAACAGTGAGATGAGAATGTTCTAAATATTTTATGGAGACAAATAAATCAGTGATTAGAATGTTCTAAGTGTTTTATGGGAACAAGTCAAATTGAGATTATAATGTTTTATAGGAACACGTCAAACTCAGATTAGAATGTTCTAAATGTTTCATGGGCACAAGTTAAACAGAGATTAGAATGTACGACATTTTTTCATGGAGACAAATAATTCTAAGATTAGAATTTTCTAAATGTTTTATGGAGACAAATAAAACAGTGAGATTAGAATGTTCTAAATGGTTCCCGCGACTGTAATTACACATCATCTTTATCTGGTAAGACGTCTCCGTGGTGAAGTGGTTAAACCGCCTGCCTCGAGCTCAGGGGATTGTGGGTTTGATTCCAAATTCCCTCATTCGATTCACCAGTACAGTTTTCTCTGAGATTTCTGGGGGTCGTCACTGGATCTACGGAGTTCGTGCTCTGTGCAATGCTTTCGGAGCTGAAATATAACGAGCCATATGGGATAATACCAGGAGCAATTAAGTCGATCCCGTTTCCTTTAAATCAGTTTAAACTCTTTATCATTATCAGACAGTACATCATTTGCAGAATCTGATTACCTCAAGCCCAGTCTTAGAGCAAACTAATCTTCTTTCGATGATGATGATGATGAAGATGATAATGAAGATGAAGATGATGAGGACGATGGTGGTGGTGACGGTTATATTGATGATGGTGATGATAAGATGGTAATGACGCTGAATAATGAGAATAACAGTGGTGATAATGATGATATTGACGATGGTAGAGGTTATGATGGTGATGACGATGATGGTGGCGATGGAGTTACAAAAAACATTCAGTGAGAATAACCGACCTGCTTCTGTGAGTGGGTCAGTGACACAGAGAAGCGCATGAACCTCATGTTGGCGGTCTGGCTCAAAGCTGTTAGAACATAGGTGTTGGGGAAGAGTCTGCGGGAGAGATATAGCATCACAGTTCACATAGACTGAAATCTTGCAGTCAATATTACAAAAATAATTAAGCTGCAGAGTTACTGTCAAGCATAATACTCGTATATCGCCAATCGTGGTCTCCAATTTTGACAGAATGTCGATATATCGCCATACTAGGGTCATAGTATTATTTGTTTTGTTTCGGGGTATCTTCCGCAATTTGAATGCTCGGTGAACGGAAATCTTATATATAAAAGGCGATCTCCGTCTGTCTGTCTGTCTGTCTGTATGTCCATATGTCCTTTATGCGCTCGCGAACGGCCCATCCGATTGAGATGAAATTTTCTACACGTCTTCCTTTCATTCCAGCGCAGCCAACTGTAATATTTTTTTAGTGTGAAATCGGCTGCTTACCCAATATTATTTCATTTTTCATTTTTCATTATAATTTCATATATCTCAGGGGACCTAACTCTGTGAAAGTTATTTCAAGGGGCATAACTTTTCTGTATAACTTATAGTCATATTGTGGCATCGTTTTCAAAGATTTATAAACTCTTTGTCCATAGTTATATACCAGCATATGAGTTATAATAAATAATGATACAATCTGTAAGGCATTTTCAAAGTTTTCATAAAAATAATGCATAATGCATAACATTGTAACTCATCTTTTTTTTTGCTTAAAGAATAAATAAATAATAGTTACCTTATCTCTATCAAGTTTGAAGATTTTATATTTCTTTACACTGTCGCCAACTCTAAGAAGACATGGAACAACTTCAGCCATTATTAAATCTACAGGCATATGCGTTATATTCCTCCTCCTCCTCCTCTCCCCTCCTCCACCTCCTACCCTCTTCCTCTTCTCCTCCCCTTCCTCCCTCTCCCTCCTCCATCCTCCTCTTCTCTCTTTCTCCTCCTCCTCCCTCCTCCTCCCTCTTCCTCCTCCCAGCTCCTACTCCTCCTTTTTCTTCTTCTTCTTCTGCTGCTGCCGCTGCTCCATTTAACCAAGTTAATTGTTGGGGAAGATGTAAAGATCTTTCAAGTGCTCTTTCTAATGCTTTTTGTAAGTTGGTCTTCGTTTATCTAAGGTTGTTCTAACTGCAACCAATAAATGATTAGACAGACAGACAGACAGACAGACAGACAGACAGACAGACAGACAGACAGACAGACAGTCGGGAACGGGAACTTATATGACTACTCATATGAATTAAATGAGATGCTCCCCATCAGGGGCTGGGCGAAGCCGGGCCGGATCAGACAGATAGACAGACATATAGACAGACAGACAGACAGACAGATAGTCGGTAACGGGAACGGGAACTTATATGACTACTTATATGAATTAAATGAGATGCTCCCCACCAAGGACTGGGCGAAGCCGGGCCGGGTCAGACAGACAGACAGTTAGTTAGTTAGTTAGTTAGTCGACAGATCATCCTCGTTGCACATCGGACCATTCAGTCCATAAGTGCTCGGATCCCCTCCTCAGCAAATCCCGCAGCGTGTAGCGGCTAACGACGCCAGTTCTGTGTTGGTTTATCAATCTTCTTTGGCTTCCTGCGTAGTGTTCTTGTTTGGCCACCCCTCTTTTAATTTGCTGCTCTCGCAGTCTGGCCATTGTTGTAGATTCACAGTCATCACTTGGTTCTTGCAAAAGTCTCACTTCTCGTAGAGCATTCAGAATGTCAGCCTGGTCCATGGCGCGTCCGCCCTCCACAGTAGCCTCACCTGCGAGCTTGTCAGCCCGCTCATTTCCTTGTACTCCCGCATGACCTGGCACGAAGATGAAACTAATCTTTGCCAGCCGAGACCGCTCCAGAGGCAGCAACCATTCTCTTCGGATCGACCCCTCCTCTATCCTCTTGATCATGTTCATTGAGTCGCTAAGGAAACAAGCCCTAGTGAATGTCTGTGTCTCGAGCCATGTTATTGCTTTACTTACTGCCATGACTTCCATGGTCAGGCTACTTGTGGTTTCAGTGAAAGCACCAGAGTCCTTCTTCACAATTCTCCCTCCGGCCCGAGCTGTAAAGGCCCATGAGCTTCTCATATGTCGGACGACCGACCCATCTGTGTAGATGACCGCGTCACTGTCTAGCGAATTCTCGTAAATCAACGCTTGTACTTCAGCCTCCACAGCAGCCGGATTTTCTTGTCTGCATTTTCTATCTAGTTGGATGCAAACTGAAAAGGATGTGCAGAAGTCTGTTGGCACTTGCACCCACTCCTCGCCAGGTTCTAAGTCCTCAAGTGAACACACCTGTTGAAGAATGTCTTCGGCTTGACCCATCCACGACCGTCCTCTTTTTAACCTGCTGCCCTTCACCTTCCTAATTTCACTATGCAGTGGATGCTGTGTGTTTGCGTTAATTCTGAGGTAGGCGCGTGCCCTGCAAACTTGCATTCTCTCTTCAATGGTTGGAAAATCAAGAAGGTAGCGCATCGCCCTGCATGCTGTATCTCTTGTACATCCAAGAATAATGCGCATAGCTTCATTCTGTATCCTTTCCATCCTTTCTATCTGCTTATGGCTGAGAGTCAAGATTGCCATTGCATACTCCAAAACAGACATGACCAGCCCCTTGTACAGAAGACATAGATGGCGCTGCTCACAGTTTGCTGCCGCCATCACCCGCATCGCTGCCAAGCCCCGCTTGGCCTTTGTTATCACCTGGTCTATGTGCACATTATAAGCAAGGCTTCGATCAAACCGTATCCCCAGGTAATTCATTGCCTGCGTTCTTTCCACCTTCTCTGAACACAGCATTACAGTTGGTGTTGGATTGTTGACAATATGATTATTCAACGAGAACCAAGTCACTGTTGCCTTTGTTGGGTTGACCATTGCCCCAGCTTCATCACACCAAGTACTTATGCGATTGAGTTCGGTTTGTAGTTCCACAGCAACCTCCTCTCTATCCTTACCCTGACAATACACTAAAACATCATCGGCATATGACAATGTCCTGCCAGGTCCAGTGATCTGCTCACTGGTGATTCTCACTGTGTAGGCGTTGAACAGTACCGGAGATAATGGTGATCCCTGTGGTAGGCCAGGATATATTGTTGTTGGTTCCGAAGTCCAACTGCCACATCTAAAAACTACTTTCCGTTGGAAGAGGGCTGCAGCGATCCAACTAAGGAGGAATGGACTTACGTTTAGTTCAAGGAGCTGAAACATTAAAAAATCCAGTGGTACTCTGTTGTATGCGTCCTCAAGATCAATCGCTGCAGCAACAGTTTCAGTGCCTGAGTGGAAACCTTCATAGACATCATGGGCAAAGACTGCTGCATTGGTCCAGGTTTCTCTTTTTGGACGGTACCCACCCAGGGTAGGTGGGAAAACACCTTGCCTCTCTAGTTGGCTTGATATTTTTCCTGGCAATTACCTTCTCCAGCAGCTTGCCTACTGTATTCTGCATGGTTATAATTCGATATCCCTGAATTTTTTTGTGGTCTTTGTCAGGCTTCGGCAAGGGAATCAGATAGCTATGTAACCATTCCTCCTTGATGCTAGCACTCCCTATACTGTTGTTGTACATGTCTGCTAGTTTCTCTAGCTCATTGTCGGTACACCTATTTATGTCGTCGTATCTTATGCCATCAGGACCTGGAGCACTGTTTTTTGATCGTCGAAGCACAGCCTTGATTTCTTTCACTGTCACTGTGTCTTCATCCGAAGTGTTCTGGGCCTTGCATCTGTCTGAGGTGACCTCCTTGGCCAGATTCCGGCCTCCCATGTCTGTCTGGTTGCTCTGCTCAAGGTAGCGTTCAAAGAGGGCTTTGCCCTTGTCCTCATCAGTCCTCTGCCAGATGAGGTCAGCACCTTGGAAGTCAGAAATGCTCTTATTCTTGACTACCCCACTCATGCTTTTATGTAGTCGCCAGAACAATTTCAGTGACTTGTCTGTGCTTACTCTTTGACACACCTCTGCCCATTTTTCGCTTTTAACCATCTTGACCAGTTTTTTTAAATAGCTTACTAGACAGACAGACAGACAGACAGACAGACAGACAGACAGACAGACAGACAGACAGACAGACAGACAGACAGACAGACAGACAGACAGATAGTCGGTAACGGGAACGGGAACTTATATGACTACTTATATGAATTAAATGAGATGCTCCCCGCCAAGGACTGGGCGAAGCCGGGCCGGGTCAGCTAGTTTACTTATATAATACTTGTTCATTTCATTGTGTACCATGTTTGATGCTGAATCATTACAATTTAAAAAAAAAAACGAAACATATAATTTAACTGATCAAACAGAAGAAGAAGAAGAAGAAGAAGAAGAAGAAGAAGAAGAAGAAGAAGAAGATGATGATGATGAGGAGGAGGAGGAGGAGGAGGGGGGAGAAGGAAGAGGAGGAACAAAACAACAATAACAAAACAACAACGTTGATATATAGACGAATAAAAAGAACTCACGGCAGCATTATTAGATAGAAAACATAAAAGTGCAACAAACACTGGGTGAGATCAAGATCAGACAACATATTGCTTCCGCCATATACAACGGCAGCTTCTTGTTCAAAGTTGCCATAGAGACAGGTGGAATAGAAGCTGGCAAAATGAAGACATTTTACAAAGATAACCTTGTTTTTTACTGGGCAATAACAACATACCTTGAGATTGTCTGCACAGCAATCACTGTCTCCGAATCTTCTAGAAATTCCTCCCCTTCGGTACTGATCTCAGGGTCTCTGTTGACAATGACAAGATGGCTGGCTTTGTTGATCCCAGCCACCAGGAGGTCGTCAATGCTGTAACCAGGGTAGAAATATCAGCCTAGCATGTTAAAGAGATCACACGAATAATATGTGTAATTGTTTGGTTGCGAATCTTCTGTAACACTGAATCTTACCCATTAAGTTGGATGCAGTGGCGTTCAGTGTTGTCTGAGACCTGACGATGTCTTGCATCTATCGGAATTAGGGTGGTACTCAACGTGTTGTGTTATTGACAGATGCAAGATCAATACCCGAGGCACTCCAGTCTGGGACATTGACATCACTACGAACACTGTTGTTGTTGTTTGTCCATCAAGAATGATGATGACTATTCATTTCATCCAGTGGGGTTGAAGGTATGGAGCCGTGGGTTCTAAGATGGCTGATAAGGCCTATTTTGGCTCGAAATGTTCTTTGACAATGTGGACAAAGAATGCTTGACGTTTGTGGAGGAGGATTTCCTGCAGTGGTTTTTCTGTCCTGCCTTTTCTTCACAGCTCTTGCAGTCCTGTTTGCCTCACATATGACTGCACCCTTGCGTAATGATGCATGCCACGAATTTCGGTCTCTGGCTGCAGCCTCCCAGGTGTCATGATGAATTCCAAAAGCATTCAGTGAGATTTTCAGAGTGTCTTTAAAGCGTTTCCTCTGGCCACCTTGGGAGCGTTTACCACAACGCAGTTTGCTGTAAAAAATTCGTTTAGGGAGCCTGTGATCTGGCATGCGAGTCAAGTGACCAGCCCAGCGAATCTGATTCTTTATCAGTAGAGTGTGGATACTGGGCATGGACGCTCTTTCTAGGACTTCAGTGTCTGGAATCTTGTCTTGCCATTTAATCTTCAGTAGCTTCCTTAAAATCCAGTCGAAATTAATCACCAACTTTGTTGACTTTCAAAAAGCCTTCGACAGTATCCACCGTCCTTCACTTTGGAATCTACTTAACATCTATGGTTTTCCTACCAAATATACCAACGTCATAAAATCTTTCTACAAAGAAACACGTTGCTGCGTAAGAACAGAAACAGGCAACTCTGACTGGTTCTCAGTCGAAACAGGAGTGAAACAGGGTTGTGTCTTATCACCGATGCTTTTTGGAATAGCTATCGATTGGGTCATGCGCAAATGCACAAACAACACAAATATGGGTATCCATTGGGTTGACAAAATTCTAGAAGACCTGGACTTTGCCGACGACATAGTGCTTTTGAGTTCAACACACCCGGATGCCCAAGAGAAAATAAACCACCTCCAAAATGTTTCAGGGCAAATTGGTCTCCAAATTAACACCACAAAAACAAAGACTATTGATCTTACCAACAATTCAGATGACACCAAATTGAACAGCTATATTCTTGAAAAAGTCAACAGCTTTACATACCTAGGAAGCAAAATGACATCTACAGGGGACTCAGCACCAGAAATATCATCTAGAATCGCACTGGCATCTAGTGCCTTCAATAAACTGTCAAACATCTGGAAGGCAAAGACACTCAGCAAACACACAAAACTTAAAATCTTCAACTCTTGTGTGATTCCAGTGTTAACGTATGGATGTGAAAGTTGGAAATCAACGGTAGCTTTAGATAAAAAATTAGACAATTTTGAGAACAAATGTCTTAGAAGACTTCTAAACATCCACTGGACAGACTTCAGAACCAATTCTCAAATAAGACAAGAGACTAAGCAAGATACAGTATCCAATTTCATAAGAAGACGCCGTTGGAACTACATCGGCCATGTACTCAGAATGGACAAGTCAAGACTCCCCTACCAAGCCCTCATATGGTCACCAGTAGGGAAAAGAAAACGGGGAAGACCAAGAGAGACCCTGCGTAGAACCATCATTAGAGAAGGCTCATTCAATGGCCAAGTAAATATCCAAGATCTACAACAGGTAGCAGCGAACCGCCAAGCATGGAGAGACAGGACTTCTGCGCTATGCGCCGCCTTAGGCTCAAGAGGAAAGACTAACTAAGCTTCCTTAGGCAGACTGTGTGGAAGTGGTTTAATTTCCTAGCGTGTCGCTGATAAAAAAAAAAAAAATTACCACTATACTACCGAGGACGGTTAGGACTGACTAATATTTGCACTAATATCTGAACTAGACAACAAACGTAAGGTCGCCAAGCAGTGGATACCATCTCACTGTGGAGTCTCAGTAACTGAAAACGGGAGAGCTGACTGGCTAGCTTAAGGAAGGTGCAAGCTGATGTACCTGTCACACTCCACCAACAGAAAAGAATCATCAATACAATCAGAAAGCCACCAACACAAGATGACTACCACCTTATGGGAAGATCAGAACAAATGCGCAACAGAACAGGACTCAATAGATTACGCAACCGCATGTATACAAAATTCAAGATTGGTGAATCAGCCATGTGCACATGTGAATTCTCGCCGCAGGCAGCAGAGCACATACCCCAAGACTGCGTAAAATACGACATATCTAGGCGAACCTTCTTGCCTAGAGAGATAACAGTGGGGGGTAGCTATATCGACCACAGAGTGAACTAAACACAGACAGTAACGATTATACAAGAGACAACATTGCAGATAATAAATATACACAATCAATATTCAATGTGAGGGGGAAGAAAAAGAAGACGAATATTGGTTTAGAAAGATTTCTCCCAAAGCTGCACCAAAGTTCTGTCTCCAAGGGGACTGTGCTCTCCAGCTCCCCTTCCCCTCTCCGATCCAAGAAACCCGTGGGGTGTGCAAGACCAGTATTGGAACATGACATCTATGGAGAGGCGTAGCAGGACATAGCGAGGTCATGATACAGCATAGGACAAACAGACTGACTGGAGGAAGGCCTGCATTGATCATGTGTGCCCCACATGTTTTGTGTATTTCATTGTTGCCAAGGAGCGAGAGATACGCGGCGGGGTTAATTATATATATTTATTTATAAATACCTTCCAGTCCTCCTTGTTCTTTAGGTGACAAGTGAAAAGCCAAAATTGGCCACTGACAAATCAAACCTTTTATAAGACGACGCTGGAAAGTCTTCTTCACACAATCCACTTTAATACGACGATTCTTAACAACGCAGTCGCTCCACAGAAATGTTACAACTATACTTCACAACACATTATTCTAACTAAAGCGGCATAGTATTAGCCGTGCTGTAGTGACCAGAAGCCACGTCCGCCGTGGACCGTAGCTCTAGTCTAACTGCCCTTATCGTGACGTTTTCGTGTTTGCACCAAAACGTCTTGCACACTTATTCATTATTTTTAAACTAATGCCGTGCAAAGTGTGTCTTACAAACCATAGCCTGATCCAGGTATATGGCAATTGTCAACAGACATTTAAGGTAAACATGACAAGAGAACACTAATAATGTTAACTAAACCAATTGAGTGTAAACAGTTCAAGAGCATCCAGTTAACTAAACCAATCGAGAATAAACAGACAAGAGAATACAGTTAACTAAACCAATCGAGAATAAACAGACAAGAGAATCCAGTTAACTAAACCAATTATGTGTAAACAGATATTATAATATAGTTAGTTAAACCAATTCAGGGTGAACAGGCAAGAGAACACAGTTAACGAAACAAACTGATGGTAAACAGACCAGAGAACACAGTTAACTAAACAAATTAAGGGTAAACAGACCAGAGAATACAGTTTAAACTATTTGAGGGTGTTTAACACGAAAGAAAGTTTGATTCAACTCTTAATTCTAAAAGATTCTACGCCAGATTCTCAAGAAGGATAATACCCACAATGGAAATGAGCGCCAATTACTTTTAAAGAAGCAACATATATACCCGTAGTATAAAGCCATTTATGATTCAAAATTCTGGTCTCATCGCTTGCCAAAGTGAGGGAAAGGTTGGTCACCTATTCCTCGTAGCTCTCAAGCTAACAAAATGTGATGGTGCTATCACATTACAGATCCTCAGCAGGAAACCGCTCCAGGACTATTTATTATAGGGCCATATGCCGTGTTGCATGTTATAATAAATAGCCAGATTTCTGTAGCAGGCTCAGTCCAAATGTGAAAAGTACAACAACACACCTTGCATTGCTTGGTAAACACCGAGACAAGTTCATCAATCGTGCGTTGCCATGGATACAAAGAGTTAATAGGAAATTATCGACCTGTCTGTTCCTGCGAAGGGGTTACGAACGCAATTCGCAATCCTGTATACCGCGTTCGAAACAAAGCTGTGGACAATTTTGAATCAGACCGTCTTGCCTTGGTTTTCATATAGTGGTACGGGTGTCGGTAGTTCAGAAAGCGATGGCAAATTACTGAACGTAAACTTAAGAAGATGTGCAGATAGGAAGTGACGATACGAATCAAGAGGTGTATAGTAAATGAGGGATAAGAGGGAGGTTGAACAGCAATGACAAACTAATTAAAGTAGAATAATGATTATCCACACAAATAGCAAAGAAGGAAAAAAAAAAGGGGGGGGGGGTAATGAAACAGAGATCCAAGAAACTATTATAGTGGAGTGGGCAGTTGGAAACAAAAGGAAGCATGAGATAAAGCTAGTATACGGAGGTATATGGTGCTAGACCCAGTTTTATAGTCCAATAGGCACTCAGCTGGTGATGTGATTAGTATATCGCCGGCAGCCTTTGCTTCTCAAGACATTTCCAGGATTTGGAAGTTGGGAGAGAGGTAGGCAGATGACCGGTTTTTGCCTTATGCAGAAATACGTGGTTGACTTCTGGTTGACTGCCACTACCATCAACGATGAACTGTATTTTCGGGGAGGACTTTTGTGTTGGCATTCTGGCGACGACATTATCATTACGTACAGTGAAATGTTTTTACATCTGCCTGAGGAAACATCTAGAAACGGAACAAACAACGTCTAGAAATATCTAGAATGTGTAGGTGATCATCTAGGAAAACATCCGGATGGGAAAATGGCTGCTGCTTCCACCGAAGATGGGCTGTGTGGTTTCGTGGAAGACTTGTGTGTTGACATTCTGGCGACGGCATTGTTAAACACTTGAAAACGGAACAGACAACATCTAGAGGTGTCTAGACTGTGTGGGTGAACGTCTAGGAAACATCCGGATGGGAAAATGACTGCAGATTCCATCAGAGATTAACTGTGTTTCGTGGGGGACTATTGAGTTGTGTTGACATTCTGGCAGCAGCATTATGCACAGTGTACCTGTGCGGGCTGTTGTGTTTGTCGAGGCCCCTGTCTTTTCCACTTTTCACATTGGGCAGTGGGGAGCGTTTTGTGTGATATTCACTGGCACGGGAATGGAGCATAATGGGGACGACCCGTTGCTGTGAAGTTGGAACCGCGACTAACTAACTAACTAACTAACCAACCAACAAACCAACCAACCAACTAACTAACTAGCAACCATGAGATGACAAAACGAGAACGCTTTAATGGACTTGTCAAATTATAAAGGTGAAATTTGCATGTTATAAATGTTATCATAGCAAAAAAAATAAATATGTGACAGAAGGTGTTCGGATTCCATCTTTATAACCAACCTCGTAATGGATTAGATCATGGTTATAAAGACGAGATTTACATGCTGCAAATCTTGTTGTAGGAAAGAATCAATAAATGGCATTAAGTTTTAAGATCATTGTTGTGCAATCAACTCCTTAATGGATCAACTTATGATTATAAAGGTGAGATTTACAAGTTACAAATCTTGCTGTAGCATGGAATCAGTATGTGACAGTGGGTGATTATAAATGTGAGATTAACATATAACACAAATTCCTGAATCAAAGAAACAATGTGTGACTGCGGGTGTAAAGACTGTAGCGGTGTAACCAACCTCTTAATGGATCCAATCATGTAGTAGACCAGCGGAAAGTGGGCCAACGACTCCAGGAACAGACTGTCTGGGCTGTCATTGTCAAAGGAATTTAAACAGTTAGTTGCATATCCTTTACATTACGTCGCAGTCAACACCAGCATTGTTTGCTGTTGTGATCTCTTGGCAAGTTTACGTTCTATAGTTTTGTCAAAAGAGACTAGCTATTATATGCGTGCAGTGTAGGCTCTCTATATCCCTCCGCTCTCTCTCTCTCCCTCTGTGTGTGTGTGTGTGTCTCGCCTCTCTTTCTCTATTTCTCTCACTCACCCACTCACTCTCACTCTATCGGTTTGTCACTCCTTCGCCTGCGTTCGTTATCACACTTTCTCTCTCACTCTCTTGCTGTCTTTCCCTCTCCCACTTTCTCTCTCTTCCGCTTTCCATGTTTGTCTCCTCTCTCTCTCTCTCTCTCTCTCTCTCTCTCTCTCTCTCTCTCTCTCTCTCTCTCTCTCTCTCTCTTTCTCTCAAACACACATACATACATTGTCTCTCTTGTGACTTCTATTTACATGTAAACATGAATAAATATGTATGTTCGTCTGTGTATGTGTTTGTGTATGCACACACACACTTACGCACACAAGTAGCATGCGCACACACATATATGCACACACATACCTACACATATATATGCATTTAGAAGGAAGCGTAGATGAAGAGTTGTTGTAGTAGTAGTAGTAGTAGTAGTAGTAGTAGTAGTAGTAGTAGTAGTAGTAGTAGTAGTAGTAGTAGTAGTAGTAGTAGTAGTAGTAGTATTAGTAGCCTTATTAGTAACATTAATATTAGTAATACTAGTAACAGTGTTAGTAATAGTAGTAGTAATAGTAATAGTAGAAGTAAAATTAGTAGTAGTAGTAATTGTATTTGTTATATTAGTAGTCGTATTGGTAAAGGTAGTAGTAGTAGTAGCAGTAGTGATAGTAACAGTAGTAGTAGTAGTAGTAGTAGTAGTAGTAGTAGTAGTAGTAGTAGTAGTAGTAGTAGTGGTGGTGGTAGTAGTAGTAGTAGTAGTAGTAGTAGTAGTAGTAGTAGTAGTAGTAGTAGTAGTAGTAGTAGTAGTAGTAGTAGTAGTAGTAGTAGTAGTAGTAGTAGTAGTAGTAGTAGTAGTAGTAGTAGTAGTAGTAGTAGTAGTAGTAGTAGTGGAAGAAAAAGAAGAAGAAGAAAAAGAAGAAGAAGAAGAAGAAGAAGAAGAAGAAGAAGAAGAAGAAGAAGAAGAAGAAGAAGAAGAAGAAGAAGAAGAAGAAGAACTAGGAGAACAAAGGTCAAAACGGGTGATATAACAACAACAACAGGTATTACGTTGCCAAAGCTACGAATACTCACTCCTCTTCAAGCAGAAGAATAATTGGACTAAGTCCGTTGACACCAATGGCGGACGATCTGAGGGGAACAATGAAGTTAAACATTCCAGAACTAGCATGCTCAGCCACCAGAATAATCAGCTGATTGTCCCATCTATCGTCATTGGCATTCTTGTAAGAACAGTGCTGGCAACTCTGTAACAGAAGAAGCCCGGACAGTTCTTGTAGAAACATTCTCACTCTTAGTCTTCGGTAAAAATACGTAATTACATGATTATATAAAGCTAGGGAACAGCGGGAAATAGAAATAAGCAGTCAGAATTAAATAAAATGTTCTTTGCAGGATGCCACGATCAATCCTGGATTGATCGTCTAGACAAGTGTACGTCCAGTAGTTTGCCATTGCTTTCTACAGGAAAAGTCAAGGTTCAAATCCAACTTAAGGCCGATGTAGGAGTTGAACCGCCTGTCACAATGGCCACTAATTAAAAAAAAAAGTATGAAGTACTAAGAGAGAGAGAGAGAGAGAGAGAGAGAGAGAGAGAGAGAGAGAGAGAGGAGAGAGAGAGAAGAGAGAGAGAGAGAGAGAGAGAGAGAGAGAGAGGGGTGGGTCGATGTCATTGCGTCGGGTGCTATCTCATCTCGCTTATCACCTCTCTCTCTCTCTCTCTCTCTCTCTCTCTCTCTCTCTCTCTCTCTCTCTCTCTCTCTCTGCAGAACGGCAAACTGCTTTCTGAGAGCATCGCACAAAGCACGAACTCCGTAGCCCCAGCAATGACTCCAAGACTCTCGGGAATATTGACTTGTGTTCTGAACTACGCAGTCCGGGGTACTAACCTTGGACCTTCAGAACGCGAGTCAGACGGCTTAACCACTACACCAGGGAGACCCCTGTGTGGCATTTAACCAAGCAACTTTACCAAACTCCAATTAGAGTGTGTCTAGTAGCTGGGACTCCACAGGTCCAGATTAAGTAAAATAAACATGGTTCGAATCCAACAGAGAAACCTCTAGGAGACGACTGGTTATAAGGCAAACACAAATAGGGAAATGAAACACACAGAGAAGCCTCTAGGAGACCACTGGTTATAAGGCAAACACACATGAGGAACTTAAATACACAGAGAAGCCTCTAGGAGACCACTGGTTATAAGGCAAACACACATGAGGAACTGAAACACAGAAGCTACAAACAAAGGTTGCACGATTCATTGCCTGGCATATTTCGCGGCATCTCGACAGGTGCATACTTCAGTGTTAAGCATCATATGAAGTGAATAAATGAATTATACTTTGGCTGAAATACTTGAATGGAATAGTCAATGATATTAATGCGGAGCATGTCTTATTCCCACGTTGGAACAATATCGATGACTGTATGTTCAACCCCTACCCCTAACATGTTGACTTCTCGTCCTTGACTTGGGGAGGTAAATTACAAGTAACTCTGAAGTCGGAGTGTGGTCGTCTGATGGCGAGGGACATTAGAAATAGGGAAAGCTAATCCACAAGCAAAAAATCAGTACAGTGCATTAGAAGTAGTAACATGTGTATGGACCACGCTTGAGTTCAAAGCAAGCGACGAAAAAAAAATACAAGAAACAGTGGAGTTTACATCAGCAAACAACAACAAGAAACAAATCATCTCGAACACAAAACGGAAATGGCACTAAAGTAATTAGATAAAGACATAAAGCTATGGACCAGCGGGAGATACACATAACCAGGCTCAGTGAAATGTAATATGTCATTCTTAACTCGCAGACGCCAAATTATATTTTTAAGATGTTGCATGTCCGTTGCGACCAGCCCCACACCAGGATGATTTACTACGTGATGTGACCTTCAATATTTCCTATAGCTTTCTTAACGAGAAATCAACGTTGTAGGTAAACTGAACGGTCTGTGTGTGTGTGTGTGGGGGGGGGGGGGGGGGATTCTCCCTCTGCCCTCTCTTTTAAAGAACTAAGCAACTTTGACATAGTTATTTTTAAGAGCTCGTGGTCCCTGTGTGTCACTCGGATGACCGGCTCTGCTGGTGGCCCTGGCCAGATCTAGTGCAGATACTAGACTTTGATCTTAGCCAAAATGCCGAGCTCTCTTGTACTTTTGCTTGTTTGTTACATTATATGCTAACTGATTAGTTAGTTCCATGTCCTTTACAGGACGTCGCGTCAACACCCGCATTTTTTGCTGTTGTGATCTCTTGGCAAGTTTACCTTCAGTAGTTTGCCATTGCTTTCTGAACAACCGGCACCCATACCATTTCGTAAAAAAAAACAAAAAAACTTGCTGCCAAATCGTCTGCAGCTGTGTTTCGAACGCGTGTAAGCAGGAATACAAACTGCATCCTTAAACCCATCGCCACGGAGCCGGCTTAATTAGTTTTTTTTCTTCGCATGTCCATTACAGGACATCGCTGTCAACATCACCATCTTTCAGCTGATTGTTGATTTGTTGGCAAGATTACGCTCAGTAGTTTGCCATTGATTTCTGAGCGACCGGCTCACATACCCCGTAAGTTACCGATGCGGAGAGGACCGCTACCGATTCTCGCGCAACGTCACGTTACTTACGAGAGTATACGAGATTACGGAGAAAGTCGTGTAACCTCTAGACCAGGGACGCCGGCTCTTAATTAATTGGACACTGTTAAATAATGACGATGACTATTTTTCTATACTAAACAATGTTTGTTTGTTTAAAATCTTGTGCAATGGACACACACATGATATAAACACAAACAATAAAGACACAAAGGAAGTAAACACACACACAATGGACACACGAGGGATATAAACACAATAGACACACAAGGGATATAAACACAATAGACACACAAGGGAAGTAACCATACCTTTCCCCATTCCAGACAGCAAGGGTCGCGAACCTCGGTACGGATGTGACAGCTGGCCCTGCCAACTCCCGTGCAGGTGGTGATTGGGGGAGCGCCCATTGTCAGTCTGCAAGTATGGACAGGTGACACATATGATTTTGAAACATAGGAAACTACAAAGAGAAGGAGTGGCACAAGAAGAAGAGGAAGAAGAAGGAGGTGATGATGATGATGATGATGATGATGATGATGATGATGATGATGATGATGATGATGATGATGATGGAAGAAGAAGAAGAAGAGGAAGAAGAAGATGATGATGATGATGATGATGATGATGATGATGATGATGATGATGATGATGATGATGATGATGATGATGATGATGATGATGATGATGGAAGAAGAAGAAGAAGAAGAAGAAGAAGAAGAAGAAGAAGAAGAAGAAGAAGAAGAAGAATGACATGTGAAGAAGGATCGTCACTTTCTGCATAAATCACCCATCCAATGAGAACAGACACAGACGACTTACTGCTCCATGCCTTCGTAAAACTGCAGCACACGACCTTCACCGTGCCTCAGGTCAATCTGAGGACATTCCTGTGACGTGTTCATGTCGTCATCAGTACTGATGCTGAGATCAAACGGTCTCTGCGCTCTCCCCATCTTCCTCCTAGGAGCATCCTCCTGGCTACTGTTCTCACTGTCCCCTCTTAAAAGTGGAGCTGAACTGCTGGAACTAGTGGATCGTTGTGTGCCTGGAATGTTGAGGTTGTCATCGTCGTTGCTGCGGTTGCCATCTTCTGCGTCGCTGAGCACATTTCTGTCCCCCAGGCAGGTTTTGGCATTGCTGCGAGTACAGCCCGCGCGGGTCAGGTTGTGACTGAGAAGGCCAGAGATGGTGCCAAACATACTCGTGTTGTCCACGTCTCTGGGACTAAATGATTTGTCAGATTCTCTGGATCTAAAGGGTGCATCTGTGTCCGAGCAAAATTTGTGGTCAGTTGGATTTTGCATGTCTGAGGGAATGAAAGAAACAGAATGTAGGCAAGCTGAAATCTGTTCACTAAATTTACACATGACAAATATTTAACGTTTTCTTTTATTTTTTTCTTTCGACGCTTTGAACTCAAGCTTAGTTCAGACACGTATTTCTACTTTCAGTAGCACTGGACTTGTACCCTCCCTTACAAGGGTACAAGCCTTACCTTGGTGCGAGGAAATGCAACCTAAAGACAAAGTGTCATGGCAGGGCAGACCAGGCCCTAAGCCTTGGTTGGCGGCTGGTCTAGGATGGAAGCTCCGACAGGCGGACAATTAGAGCATTGCTTTGCTGATCTGGCAGCTTCTGCAGCTTGTCTTGTTCCAGATGTAGAGGTGTTACCTTTCCTCTGGAGTGAACTATGCAGGCCGAGAGAGGGATCATGCTGCATGGGCAACACATGGTCTCTATATTTTAGCCCAGGCTTTGTGCTATGGAGAGTCAATAACTCCATCCCTTACAAACTATCGTCTGTCAAGACGGCAAGGTGCCAATGAATGATGATGATAGCACTGGACTGATTGTTGTGTGTGAATGTTACCAGTGTCCCTCGCCATACGTTCTTGACGCTGTTTCACGCATGAATTGCTGCGGCCAGTGTAAATTTGACTTCTGTTGACCATCCCAGCTGTGCTCTAAGCGTAAAGCAGTAACATTACAGGTATTTACACCCAGAGGCTCTGTGGTGCAGGCGTTACGAGTGCAATTCGCAATCCCGCATACCTTGTTCGAATGACAGCTGCGGGCGATTCGGCAGCAGACCGCCTTGCGTTGGTTTCCATGCAAAGATATAAATACCGGTCGTTCAGAAAGCAATAACAAACTACTGAACGTAAACTTGCCAAAAAATCCACAAACAGCCCGGGAACTATGCTGGGTTTGACTGCGGCGTCCAGTAAAGGATATTCAACTAGCTAAGACCTGAAGGACCGCTGGCCTGATGGTCTTGGGTTCGAACCATGTTGGCGCGGTTACGGTCGTTCAAAATTGACCTAGGCTCCCATGTCGACCCAAAAATATAGGGTGTATGTTTAATGACTGTGCAGTGTTTGAAAATATTGCCGGTCCAAGCTTTGTTCTGTAAAGTTCATGCAACACAATAGGTAAATACAAAACTTGGACTGGCAATATTTTCAAACACTGCACAGTCATTAAAAATACACCCTGTATCTTCGGAGGTTAAAATGGCCGGTGTAACACTGACCCCACCCCTCGCCGACTGGTCTTCACAAATGTGGGTCTGGTAGGATATGCCCATCGCACCTAAAGGTGCGTGACAGTGTCCTTGACTTACAGCTGAAGGGGTGAAGAGGGAAGCTTCACATGTTCTAGTTAACGGCAGATTAAGCTGGAGTCTATAGGTCTCATTCTCACCCTCCCCCCTCTTCCTCCTTATCTCTCCCCCCCCCCCACCCCTTTTCCCCTCACTTACAGGCAATCCGCATAGATTTCTGAAAATGATCTAATACCGATTTTATGAGGCCGGAACAACGTGAGGCCGTTCTGCTTGGAACTAAGACTACTGCTACTACTGTAGGTTCACCCGGGCCGCTGCTCTGGTACACAAGGTTCAACCAAGGAACTTTTCACGAATATTAGGTATATGGTGCTTGTTCCCACATGTTTACAGGCCAGCCGCGCTCCATTGGGGTGAGGTTAATATCCCGCCGGCAGGATTAGTCTCCCCAGACATTTTCTGGTGCTCACTTTAGTTTCGGTCAACCTGGGAGCAAAGATCTAGTTACAAGAAAAATCCCTGTCTCGATAAGGATTTGAACACATGATCACTAGGGTGGCGGGCAAGAGAGCCAGCTGTTCGCACCAGCGTGGGTCGCACTAACAGGAATGCCACCGTATATCATAGCAGACGAGAACTATTCTCTGCCATTTATGCCGTTGATCGTCGGGGGAGTGGAATATTTGGAGTTGTTCCAGCGCCTATGAATAGCGTCCTTCCTTCAATTTACTCTATATTGTCGCGAACAGATCTCTCTCTCTCCTCTCTCTCTCTCTCTCTCTCTCTCTCTCTCTCTCTCTCTCTCTCTCTCTCTCTCTCACACACACACACACCACACACACACACATTACTAAACGAAAGAGTAGACAGTAATCTGTACTAGAACACGATCACAAGTAAAAATGGACATTGTTGGTAAAGCCTTCATCAGCAGACAAACAACAAAAACACACATACACCACTAAATTAACACACACACACACACACACACACACGCACATATATGTCTAAGGTCTACTTGTACCAAATGGCAAACTTCTGAACTTAAAATTGTCTAGTAAACTACAAACAGACACTAGGGGCTGGAAGTGACTGCAACGTCCTGCACAACGACAGGCAATTGAACACGAAAACTTACCAAAGGGGCTGGTCTGACAGCGAGACACCTTCTTGAGGGCGTAAGAGCTGATCTTGGAGTACTCCTCTCTGTTGAGGCTGATGTAGAACAACATGTCCGCCGCCTGCCATGTAGATACAACAGAAATGTACGAGTGTTTAAGTATGCTGCCTGTCATGTGGATACAACAGAAATGTACGAGTGTTTAAGTATGCTGCCTGTCATGTGGATACAACAGAAATGTACGAGTGTTTAAGTATGCTGTCTGTCATGTTGATACAGCAGAAATGTACGAGTGTTTAAGTATGCTGTCTGTCATTTTGATACAGCAGAAATGTACGAGTGTTTAAGTATGCTGTCTGTCATGTTGATACAGCAGAAATGTACGAGTGTTTAAGTATGCTGTCTGTCATGTTGATACAGCAGAAATGTACGAGTGTTTAAGTATGCTGTCTGTCATGTTGATACAGCAGAAATGTACGAGTGTTTAAGTATGCTGTCTGTCATGTGGATACAACAGAAATGTACGAGTGTTTAAGTATGCTGCCTGTCATGTGGATACAGCAGAAATGTACGAGTGTTTAAGTATGCTGTCTGTCATGTGGATACAACAGAAATGTACGAGTGTTTAAGTATGCTGCCTGTCATGTGGATACAACAGAAATGTACGAGTGTTTAAGTATGCTGTCTCCGTAAGTTGCCATTGCCGTAAGGGAAGAGAAGAATAGTAAGATTGTAATTTAAAATTTTTGGGCGTTATAAGAAGAAATAAATTAGAGAATTTAGTGACAACCTAAATTATTCCAGACCACGTGGTGTCATACCAACCATGGTACAAGATTGAATGTTTTGTAATTGATAGCTGGGAATGAATACTCCTAAGAATAGAGAATGAGAAAAATGATCATATATGTACTATTTATAATATGTATACAGGAGGAAGATATTTTACATGATTATTCTGTGGAGATAATGTGTTAATGTCTAAACAGACATATAGTTAAGCCCCGTGGGTTGTAACAGGAGAGAGAGAACTAATATTGTCTATTGTGTTTAGAAGTAGGTATCCAGTTAACTAGGATAGCCTAGATCAATTACGGCAGTGCCCTTGAATACTAAAATTAAGCAGGGCCATATGGCAGATTCACCAAGACTATAAGTCAGGGGCGTCACTACTATCAGTTCAGAAATCAAGTGTTATCTCATGATAGCAGTGGCACATCTGGAGAGAATGGTAAAGTGGGTGATTTGATGACACAACAGTGATTGTTACGTTTAATCACCATGAAGAACGAGGAGCGGCTGATCGAGTGGCTAGAACGCCGGACTCTCCTTCGGGAGACCCGGGTTCGATCCCTCGGTAAGGTGTGGGATTTTATTCTGTCTGGGGTAAAAAGAAAACCCTAACCTGCACAGTTCGCGGCGACTGCACTAGCCAGGCGGCCTTTATTCCTCAGGCTCAAAGACCCCTCTGCCATACACCGCAAGGTACTATATTGGCAGTAAATGATAGTTTTTTATGACAGAAGAACGAACATGTGGAAATATACGCAAATGCTATTCATGTGTGTATTATGATTCATGTGTGTATTGATTGTGTAACACAGATGATCAATTATTGCTTTTATATTGCAGGAGGGGCTATTGACTAGTTTCATATCTCTCCTAGGTTTCTGGCTGTGTTGCAGCTCATATTGTTGTATCTCTTACGGCTGTTGTAGAGTCTTCTTGGTTAAATGTCTTACTTTTGTCTGTGTCAAAGTTCTTCACGTGAAAGTGTAACATCTTTTGTTAAAGTGTCTCGCTTTTGTTAATTGTCACGTACTTGTTAATTGTCACGTTCTACCCAGCTTAGATGTGTAAGCATTTCATTGTGGTACTTGGTGTACCCTATAGACTTGGCCTAAAGGGCGGAGGTTTGGTTATGTTTTAGGGACTACCTGTTGTATATGTTTAATGTCTGAGGTAATTGGTTTTATGATCCGGTGCTTGTTTGAACGTCAGTTGTCCCGGAAACTGTAGACATGTATCAATAAAGAGAATTTTGTTTCGTTCTTCATTTAATTGTTTAGTCTGTATAAGTTTAGTTTGTACATTTACTGCTGCTGTGACAGCCTAGGTGTTCAATCCATTGTTGTTGTTGTTGTTCTTCTTCTTCTTCTTCTTCTTCTTCTTTCTCTTCTTCTTCAGCAATCAGTGCTTGTTGTGCATCTGTTCTGGTATGGTTCATGAACAGAGCGGAACAACTAAGGCAGTGGTTCTCAACCGGTTGGGAATTCCGCCCCTCCCCAGGGGGGAATTTTAGGGTTTCCAGGGGGGGGGGGGAATGAAGACCATTTCAAGATCGCATTAATACAAGAACCGATTACTTGATATTGTTTTTCCCTTCATACTTTACAGTTAAGTACGTCTCATCCTTCTAAAATTCATTTATAAAGTCAGTAGACCCACAAGTCATGTTTTATGTGGATGTTTTAGTATGTGCTATTAAATTTACCTTACATATTTACGTATACGTGTATAGGGGTGGGGGATTTTTAGATTGGAAATATGAATAGGGGGGGGGGGGGAATGACGTTCTGAAAATACGGTGAAATGGGGGGGGGGGGAGCACGGGCCAAATTTTTGATAGGAAGGGGGGGGGGGGGAATGACGTTCTGAAAAATTATGGTGAAGGGGGGCACGGGCCAAAAAAGGTTGAGAACCACTGAACTAAGGTCTTCACCTGTCTCCTGTAATTTCCGTTGTAAAGTGGGGAAGTTGCTTGTGAAATCACTATGCACTCAATGCGATACTTTAGTGCTGATTGTCTACCTTTATTGCGGGAATTGGTCTACGTATCTTGTGGTCCCCAAGCGTGTGCAGTTTACGTCCTCAGCAAGCTTCATCACAGTGAAGAACATGGACGCTCCTCCTGGAACGTCAATTGTGTCACTTCTGATTGTGCTCCTGTAAAGCTGACCATTTACACTTCTCATTTTCGTTTATTTACCAGATGCTTCGTTGGGAGGTAACGGGAAACCTTGATGATTACAAGCCGCAACCCTACCACACGTAACGCCTCTGCATCCCAGCAGGGAGTTGGTAGACAGGGGCGGATACATCACCGGGACCAAGAAGAGACTACACAGTGACATCTCGCGGGCGGTGTCACTCTATCAGAAATATCCACAACTTACTTTTATTTTGTAATGAGGGCCAGGATTCAACTGCAGTCTTGGGTTCAGTGTTTCTGAATCCAGAACAGCCACCAGAGCCACCCCGAACCTGATGAGAATACACAGGTGAGATTTGTTATACAAGAAATACTAATCAGAAGTGGTAGAACTTTATAAGTTGCGGTAGTTTAGTCGACGGATCAACATCACGGCACACGAGTGTAAACCATAAATGCTCTGTTCTACTCCTAACTCAAGCCTGAGTCCGGAGAAACTCAGCTCAGTGCACGAACTCTGTAGCACCGGCTAGGATCCTGAAATACTTTTGGTAGATTTTTAACTCGTAATTTTGCCCGGGCAGCGCCATTAGGCTACTCTTTTTCGATTTCCAACTGCAAAGGATTTTTTATGTGCGCAACGATACACACGGGCGTCCGATCTCACTACCCAGAGACCAGGGGAAATTTTGTTACTAGAAGTCCACGTGAAAAAATTCCCGGCCCTCATCGGGGCTTGAACCTGAGACCTCCAGCACTCGAGGCGGACACCATACCTCGAGAGACCACTCAGTCCCCCCCCCCCCCCCCCCCCCCCCCCCCCCCCCCCCCCCCCGAAACTGCGGTAACCAGTCTCTCTGTATCAAATTTTCTTCCTTTGCCGGTATAGTTAGGGACAAAGGTAGGGACAAACAGAGCACGGATCATGACGGACTCACAAAGTATGATGAGAAAGGTGAAGACACGCGTGTCGTGATTACAACAGACTCACAAAGTATGATTAGACAGGCGAAGACACGCATGTCGTGATTGTAATGGACTCACGAAGTATGATGAGAAAAGTATAGTCAGGCATGTTTCTGGCAGAGTGGCAGGATTCCATTCAACAATAAAAAAAATAAAGAGTGTATGTTGGACTTTTTCTCTCTACATGACTTGCTGGTGAGATGGGAAACGAGCAGGCGGACGGATTGGCTGGGTCTGCACCGCTTGGTGGGGTATTAATGATACGTCAGATGTGGTCGGGGCCCGTTGGTATCATATGTATAGTACAGAAGTCTGTGTGCTCAAATGACCCCGAGAGCTTTGCCAACGGTAGCCACTGATATGATCTTCCTTGTGGGACAGGTCAAAAGATAGGAACCAGAGTAAGAGAGACACAAACCTGCTGCCTTGTATGTCGTCTGAAGACAAAGACGCAGAGAAGGCAAGCCTGAATCATACTTGTCGAAAATGGATGCGACTGAGCTATAGC